>AGDA01061547.1:0-10153 GCA_000281935.1 Mengenilla moldrzyki | reverse complement strand
ATAATAGTGTTTTTAAATTAGCAAAATTTTTGTATATCCAAAATATAGCAAAACGTGTTGCTAAAATTAATAATTTTTATCTGTTAAAGCTACAGTTTTCTCTGAGTGATTCAGTATCCTTCATATCTAATACATGTACTATGCCTAATAAGTGTCAAGATAATCAACATAAAAATAAGAAAAATGCAATTTTAGAGTTACTGAAAACGAAGTTAAACTTTTTAATTTGAAATACTATCAAAATGATATTCAAAATTACAAAAACGTGTAAAAATTACCTAATACAATGTGTTGTTATTCTTTTTAAACATGCTTTCTGATGTAAAAATGTGCTCATTAAAAATCATGTTTTCAAAATTTTGTGGGGTGAAAATTCAAAAAATTCAACAACTTAAATATGTAAAATGTTGATCAAAAACATTTTTTCTTGTTTTATAAATTGAAGCTTATTAAATTAGTATTCAAAAGAATTTTTAAAAAGTTTTAAAATACTTGTTTAATAAGTTTAAAAATATATTCGTAGATGTGCTAAAAACATTGTTATATTAAAATGATCGTTTCAAAAAGTCTAAATATGGTTTAAATTTGAAATTTTAGATATTACTTTTATAAGAATGGCTGTATGTGAAAAAAAATTAAAAGTAATAAAATAATTATTTGCAATGAAAATTTGCAAATTTTTACAAACAGTTAATTTAATTAAAATGTAGTATAATTAAGGCAAATTCGCAATGATTAAATGTTTGGCGTCCAAAAAGACGCCGCCGAAATTAGATGACATAATACCCCTTACATGGCTGGGTGCGACGTCGTGACGCGTGTGCACCACTCGTTATCAAAAAGACTTAAAATGTGAGGCGTCGCGACGTTTTTTCTAGTTTGAATTTGGTTCCTTTAATAGTCGGTTTGCGCGCAAAACTTTGCATATACACATAGATATACATATGTGTAAATTTCCGTTTGATTAAAGTTTCAATTTAAATTTTTAAATTGTTGTGACTCTTATAAATTACCGTATGTTAATTTACGAACAAAAATATTATGCTCATAACGGGTTGATTTAAGTCAGTGGCTAAGATGACTTTTTAAATTTAGAAGTCTTTCAAGTTCTCACTTTTGAGATTTTCCTAAAGACTTTAAGGTAAGAATTTAGTTTTATTTAGATGATTTCGAAACAATTTTGAAAGTTTTTGAACGTTTTTGAAAGTTTTTTCAAAACCATATTGAAGGCAAAATGTGTGTTAAAAAATAAACAAAAACTAATACAAAATGGAAAAAGTGAAAACTGTATATGAAGCAAACGTTTATTTTTAAAGAAAAACGGAAAATTTGTTCGATTACTTCACATTTGAAAATTAATCTATAAATAAAGACCGAAAAAAATTTCGAGGAAAAATAATTTTTCCGCTATTGATTACTGTAGGCTTTTCTTTTTTCCCATTAAAATGTTCCCTTCATAATTACACAAAGAAAAGTGAAAACCGCAATTAAAAATATGGTACGGTTTCGGTAAGCGATGCGGCCGCGACAAAAATGCCCGAAATTAATTTACCGTTTCATTTATAAACAATATAATTAATTAATTGGTATAATTAACTTATCAATAAAATACTATTGTGTATACTTTTTCCGGCATTTTCTCCAATTTCATACTTTTCTCACTGTTTTCGCATTCAGGACGAAAACTCGTTGAAGGAAAATTCATTTTGGCACAACTGAAAATTAAATAAACACTTTTTTGCGTGGAAAAATATTTTTTTAAAAAAAATTATTTCGATTTTTTTAAATAAACAAATTTTGCTTTTAGAAGATGCCAACTTCTTTCTATACGTATATGTAAGAAATGAAAAATTTATTTTCACTTTTTCATCCTGTGAAAATTGAGATTTTCAGCAAATGGTTTTAATAAAAATTAATAATAGTCCAAAATCTAGATAAATAATTTCCAATTTTTTATATAGTCTTTATTTATTTTGCAACGAACGAAAATAATTTATATACATTAATTAGATTTCTGTTCACTAATCCATATATACAAAAAAAACATTTTTTTTAACACTTTTTATATTTTACTTGACGCAAGTGTGCTGAAAACAACACAATATGGGTCTCTTACAAGACTCGCCGCATTCAACGACTTAACGAAATTTGTTATCACGTAAGTATTTCTAGATATATTTAAAAGTTATATCGCTTAAAAACTTCTAATAAAAATTGTTTGTTATTTGTGACCAATAAGAAATTGAGATAGTAAAAAAATATACACTGATTTAATTTGATAAAAAAGAATTCAATACAAACATATTTTAAACATTTTGTATTCTTTTTTTGACATACAGCTTACACAAATACTGATCTCTGGTATCAGATTTCTATATTATTTATATAATTATCTTTTTTAACAAATAATGAAATCAAATAAACTGTCTTTATTTTTTAACATTCGTTTTTTAACTCAAAACCAATTACTTAAAATCTAACAGAAATACTTAACTTAAGCTACAGTTGTAAACACAGACTTGCTTCTTTTTTAAATCTGTACATACATGACGTTTTTTAAACCTTTGAAAACTGTGATTGTATAGATGTTTTTTTTTTAAAAAAAAAGGAACACAGTAATAAAAAAACTCATAAATTGAATAAAAATTACTTAATTAAATAAAAATTAGTATAAAAACAATCTTTTATGATACTTAGCTATAATTAGTAATAATAAAAACGTTTTAAAATAATTTTCTTTATTAAAATATGTGTAATTGAAGTATTTTTTGATTATTAGGTTCTTTGGGGATAAAAAATAAAATGACAAACGTACTTACCTAGTATTCATTTTTTATTTTTATTTACGTCATATTTGCTCTAAAACGACGTCTTTTTAAGACGTTTTTTTGACGTGGTTTGCCGGGAAGGACTATGCATCCTAGGTAGATATTTTTAATGACTTTAAGAAATATTGTGTAAATCTCTATTTAAATTTTGTATTGGTGTATAAAATCTTGTGTTTCTCTACAAAAAAAAGAATTAATTAACTAAAACGTTTATTAAAAATTAATTTACAGCCATTTTTGTCTTAAAATTGTATTTTCAACAATTTTTATGGTGGTTAAAGCCAAAAAAAGCCGTTTTTATGTATGTAAATTTTGTATAGACTGTGTCCTGCTATAGTATCATTTATATGATCATACATACAATATTTTACAACAATAAGTTCTGTACTGAGCAATACAAAAAATAAAACTAAAATAAGACCAACAGCAATTAAAATAGAAATATGAGTAATGATCGGATACCATTTCATTAAAAACGTTTTTTAAACAATTTTAAAACAATCGAAATTTAATACTCCTTTTTTCATCTTAAGTCTGTTGTAAAACTAAGTGACTATACAGGAATTTCAATAGATTTATAATAAGTAAATAAAATTTGTATTTGTGTGTGGAGCTATAACGTAATAAGAAAGATATCTCCGTTATTTTTAATAAAAATCTGCACAGATATCATTTAAGGAGACTAATAGTATGCAAATTTATCTTGGGATAATAGTGTAGGTTCGAGAAGGAGAAAGTTTTCATTAGATACTCGCTGGTTAAATTTAAAATTCTAGCAGTTCAATTTTTACAAAGTTCAATTTAAAAAGTTTTATATAGTCCAAGATTCTATGTATGTTTTCTTCATTATATGTATCAATCACTCAATTAGTTATTCTTGGCCATCATTGGTACTTCTGAATTCCCATTTGTCCAAAACAGTAACTCATTACTTTCATTTCCACAATGTGTGACTTTGCTCATAAAACAAAATTATGTCATTTTTAATAGCTATAGTCGCTGTAGAGAGAGTAGATTTTTAACCTCTCTTAAAAGGACATGTGACTTATGCAAGTCGATTCTAGATTTATATACGTGAAAAAAAATTGAAATGTTAATTATTGGGAAATTGTTAATTTATGTATCACATAGAAATTTTAATATTTAAGTCAAATTCTATATAGAGATGAGAATTTCTACTTATATTTAAGACTAGTATAAAAAAATTTGTTTTCATAAAAAAATATCTTAAAATTTAGTAAAAATATACTTGAAATTAATATTTGTATGCTTATATAGCAAAAAATGAGTATATTTACATGACTTTTTAGTAATTCAATTCTACTCATGCCAATTTCAAGTAGACATCTACTTGGAAATAAATAGAAATTTTTATCCGTGAATGAATTCATCGAAAATTAATTTATGCAACAATTTCATAATTTACGACGCATTAGAATGTTAAATTGCTTTAATTCAATAATTACCATATTATTTAATGTGCGTTTTATTTATGCTTAATTAATTAAGTTTTACTCAGATATAAAACACTTAATAATTTACATAAAGTAATTTCACTAAAACATAAACTTCGAAATTAAAAACTGAACTTTTGAAATTTTCCAAGAAAATATACAAGCGACACGCGAATAATTTTTCAACAAAAAAACTTCTGGAAGTTTGTTTGAAATAAAGAAAATAAATAAAATTGGAATGTCATCTTTTAAATTTTTTATTAAGCTCATAATTTTTTATTAATTTTTTTTATTATTTTGTCAAAACGGCATGAAAATGTAACAATTTTGGTTCGTTGCGAGCAACTCTTAATATATTATTTAACAAAATTGCCGTTTTAAATTAATTAGATTTTCTTTATTTCACTTTCTTCACATGTAACACAGAGTCTAAATAGCATATAAAGTCATTATTATGAAATCATGATATCACTTTAGTCAATAGTTTCTGCAATATTTATAAAATTCAGAAAAATCGTTCTCTGTGTGCTACAGACGTCTAGAAATGCAAACAATTTGAAGTAATTAAGTAAAAAAAATATAGCTAACTGATTTAAAAGATGGAGAATTAAAAAAACTAAACTGAAAATACAAAATTAAAAAACATTTTAGTATTTTAGGGCTTTTTATTATTACATCATTTAAATACAAATCAACTTTTCTATCAAATTGTTAAAAATTTTTTCCTAAAAAGTATTTAAACTGAATCTTAAAGGTGACTTCAAGATACATTTAAGTGAAATGACTATTTCTAATCTATTTTACTGTAATTTGACTCTTTTCTAGTTTTTTATTAAATTTAAAATTATAGTATACATTGCTTCGAAAATTTATCTAAAGTATCTCAAACTTCTATTTCATCAGTATAAGAAAAAGATATTTTTTAGATATATTAAGACGAAGTTAATGTATTTTTTAGACTCAAAACGTTTGACATGGTTAGAAATAAAAGAATTTGGAAATAGTATAAAATTGTACTAAATATTTGATTGCGTGTCTAAAGTATTTATATAGAAATTAGTGTATTTATATCTAAAAGCATAAAGATTTTGATAGCTTCACATATTGAGATTATTTACTTGACTTCAAATTAAGTGCTTATAAATATTTGATAAAAAATATAATATATGTAATACATAATTAACGTTATAATCTTTAATTTGAAAAATGATTGTACTAAAAAAGTAATAAACTCTCGAAAGAAATACATGCTATTTCCCCATTTGAATTTTTCGAACTTTTTTCGGGAAAAGTTTACTACACTGTTAAAAATGAACTACTTAAAATAAAAAGAAAATTACTCATTTTAGAAGTGCGATTTTCCACTATATGTGACAAGTATTTTTTCTTCTTAAATTTACTTTGATTTTAGCCTTAAGTTTTTTTTAAAACTAGTGAAAAAATTATTAAAATTAGTAAAAAAAATTCTAAATACAAGACAAAAGACCCTAATTTAAAAAAATTTCATTGTTTTTAGAAAATTATTCCAAAACAGAACAATTTTTCCAAATTTAAGAGAAAAAAATTCTTATATTAAGCATGGAAATCTAAAAATTTCGAAAAAAATACTTGTTTTACTCTAAGTCAGTATTTTCCAACTTTTTTACGTCATGTCCCACCTTTAACATTTCTTGAATTTTTATGCCCCCCCTCATTCTGCCGTATTTCTCAAAAATTACAACAAAGTTTACTTGAAGACTCTAGTCGCCCAGTTGATATTTTGGTAATGTCAAACGAAATTATACCTAATAATTATTTAATGTTTTTTAAAAAGTTATTCTTTTTGTTAAATTTGATAGCGATACCTAGCATTGTGTTCGATGATTACCGCGAAATTCAATTTCTTTTAGATTTTTGGAGATTGAAAAACATAAGGTTCCGCCATATTCATACATATATATTTTCTAATAATCAGGTTCACCACTATTTTACAATGAAAAAAATAGCAAAATGAATTACAAAATAAATAAGCATTATGTTAACCCAAACACATTGTATTTAAAATACCCGGAACAAAGTGTTTAAAATTGGTTAAGTCAATTTTTGAATATCCCCTTTAACTATCAAATTGTCCCCCTGTAAGGCGTAGGTCCTACGTTGGGAAATACTGTTCTAAGTATTATTTTTTCCTTAAGCAGTCATTTTTGTGAATTTATTTTATGGAAAATGGAGAGAAGCTTGTATTTTGTTCACCGATAAATAGGTGTGCACAAAATCACACATATTAAAGGAAATTATAAGAAGATTTAACAATCGTATTGAAATTTTACTTAATATTGAATGTGGAAAAAAGGATTTTCCAGTTACGTAATTCCCAAGAGTGTACGTTTCAATAAAAATGAATGAGAGAAAATTTTGACGCGACTTTAAACGATAGTAAAAACGTAATAAGAAAAGCAAAGTTTTCACGATTTTCCATTGTACAAATAATTTAAAAAATAATAAATTATTCATTTCCATAATCCGTTCATGAAACAATATGTTTCTTAAAAAATAAACACCGCTATATGGGCACTATATAAAAACAAATATTAAGTTGATGATATTTTACCCTGTACAATTTGAGATTTTTTTTCAAATATGTCAATAATATTCTACGATAAAAAAAGTAACTTATCAAGTTTTTATAAATCAATATTTTTGTAACTTGTTAGTTTTTATTCGCCCATCAATCCATTTATCTTTAACATTGCGTCTTCTAATTGAGTCACATGAATACAATAACCAAACCAGATTTCCAGTATTTACGATGTCTAGTAACTTACTAGATAACAGGGACGGATAGGTACATTTTATTAAGTTGGCAACGAAATCATTATAAATGAATTGTCAAAAATAAAACATTAAAATTATGTTAATTACATAATTAGATATTCAGTGTAATTGCTCAAGCTGAATCTACAAAGTCCGTTTAGCCTTAATAGCTTATTTAATATATCAGTTAGAATTTTTTTAATGTGTAATCAACATATTTATTTCAACACACACATATATCATTACTTTTTACATTTATATAAAAGCTTTTTTTGCATATTAAAAATTTAGCAATTTATAATGTATTTAATTGGAACCAAAACATTGTCAACTAAAATACCTCAAACTTTATTTAAATTTTTTGCAAACTTTTACATTATCCACTACTAAATTCCTTTTGAAATTTAAAAAAAAATATGCATTTCTGGAGATATTTTATCAGAATTCGGATAAAACAACTGCTACTCTTGAATCTTAGATACAATTTTTTAAATAAATTTTACTTAAATTACTGTTTGTATTTCGTCAAATAAGCTTATTATCACTTTAGTGAAAATTTCATTAAATTTGAAGTAAAGTTTAATGAGAAAAAAATTCATTATTTAAAGTACTAGTAAAGTAAATTTGGCGATAATTCATTTTTAAGGAAAGAATCTTTGATTTATTCAAAACAGTAATTGCTTGCAAAGAAATATCAGTTTTACTAAAACATTAAATTAAAATACACGACAAATTTTAACGCTATAACTTTAAAGTCATTAATTCGAAGAATATATTTTATGTAGACGTCAATTTAATCGAGTATTAAAAAATACTAATCGCTTAATTTTTAAATTATTTCCACATTTATTGTTTAAATTTACAAAACAGTAAACTATACAAAAAAAAAGTAAAATTCAAAAACATTTAAGAATTTATTTAAAAAAAGAAATGTAGAAACAAAATGTCCAGTAAAAAATGCCGAAAAAACTTTGAAAAACTCTAATCGTAATATTTAAAAAAAACAGACTTTTTAACGTTTGAAATAAAGTTTTTTAAATAAAAAAGATTTTGAATTATAAGTATTTTAATAGCACTAGCCAACAAATTCAAACATTTTTCCCTCCAAAACCAACAATATAAATTTTGTTAATACTGCAACAATAATGAATAAAAATAGGCATAGGTTTAAGATCCCTATTCGTATTTTTGTGGAAAGGTTTTTTTTTCAAATTTAAAAAATTTGTATTTTGAAAATTACGACATCTATTAACTTCAAAAAAACACAGCTAATTAGAGAATGGTACTTAAACTTCTTGCAAAGTTTCACATAATTATTTTAAGAGATACTAAATTATAAAGTATTAAAAGCCATAAAATCCCAAAAAGAGAGATGGTGCGGTTTTCTTCGAAAATTGAAAATTTCAAATTAGTTTTCCATAAAAAAAAACATTTACGAAAAAAAACTATTTTTTTTACTTTTTTTTTAGTTCTTGGCTATGTATTTTTTCTCCAATTACCCTTTTTGAGAAAATAATTTTTAAAGTTAAATATAGCATTTTTAGGTATAGTCTGAAAATATTTAAAATTGAAACTTCGTTATTATAATTTACAAACATTCTTTACCACAGAACAACTTTAACTATTCGTTTGCAAGCTGCGCAGCACGCCTCGCGTTGTTCTGTGTTCTTTCTTCAAAAACAAATTTTCCCTAATTTTTTCTTGAGTTGTAATTTTGGGGCAAGGGAGAAATGTATTTAATTTTTTCGAGTATTGTATTTAATTCTTTTAGAGTTTCTTCATTGTTAATTTCGTATACTTTTTTTTAATTTTTCGCCATTTAAATTCATACTGTAAATAAAAGACGAATTTACACTGATAAAAAAGTCTATTAAAATGTTAGTAATTTGTTTTACGGTATTGGCCGTAAGTAAAAAATATTAAAACCAAAAAAAAATTATAAAATTTAGTTTCCTTTTAAATGAAAAGTCATAAACGTAAGTAAAATTTTGTATTTTTAAATAAACCGTACCACTTACTACATACATCGTAAAACATATTACTAGTTTTTTGGTAAACTTTTTTATCAGGATATAATGAAAGAAAATTATTAAAACATTTTGTATCTAATATTTATGTTCTAACAAAATAACAACTTTAAATTCTAAATAAAAGAATTTTTTTCCATATGTAAATTTTATAAAATAAATATCAATTTCTTACCATACTCAACAAACCATTTAATACTGAAACAATAAGGATTCAATATGGTTGTAAAAAGAATTCTTTTTTCCAATTTTCCATACGAATTATATAATATTTCTGTTTTACTTCCATATGCTTTAAATACTGAGTTATTTATTTCAACATATGTAAAAAATATAAATATTTAAATTTATCTTCAACAGAAATTCCAACAAATTTCCTAATTAAAGTGACAATAATTTCATATAGAATCCCACACGAAAAAAAAGTTATTGAATATTTATAAATGGTTTTTTTGGACACTGTTAAAAATTTTTACCAAGTTTTGCAGTTTTGTAAAAAAAGTTCCATTTTTTAAAAAAATTATAAAATTTAACAGAAATTGATATCTGTAAGTTACTACAAAATAAGTATTTGTATATAAATTTCAATTTTATACATCTACTAATCTCATAATTAAATAGATTTATATCTAACCTGGTAGAAATTTTTAAACAAAATATATAATTTTTTGATAAGTTTTTAAATTTTTTTTAGCTTATTAAATTTACTTCTTTGTTTTTAGTAAATGTCTGCTATAAAATAAAATAATTACATAATTTAATCTCTAATTGTATGTAAATAAAATTTCAAATCACAAAAATTCTTCCATTAAAAATTATAAACTTATTTATTTGGTATTTCATTATTAAAAAAAAATATGTGGTTTATTTGACACCCACGTCTGGCACAACTTTGGATTTTGTACAATAAAATACTTCTTCAACTCCTTTTATTTAAGGATTCAAAAAGTTTATTTATCCTAATATATATGATTCAATTTTTCATCGAAAACAATAATTTTTCTATTATTAGTGTAACAAATATAAATGTTATTTAACATAATAACGACCA
>AGDA01061450.1:0-27082 GCA_000281935.1 Mengenilla moldrzyki | reverse complement strand
TTAAGGGGTACTGTCCGAACAGTAGCAACATTTGTAAAATGTTGTACCACTGCTATTATTATCTTTATTTTAAAATTAATCATTCATTATAAGAACTGTAACTATGAAAAGAAAGCAAAAGGAAAGAAAAAATAAAAGAAACAAGTTGTAAACGTCTCTTGTTCTCAAAGCTCAGCAAAATTCAGTTTAATTAGAGAATAACTGCCAGGACATTTTTTGTTCTGTGAAGAGTGACGCAATTAGTGACGTCACCCTTTAAATTTAAAAATCTAGCGACAAACACGCGAAAGTGGGATTGTCACCTAAATTTGAGGTTTTCTTTTTTTATGTTTTTTCTCTTTTTTCTCGTAGTTTTTCATGTTTTTTATAACCACTGCCCGCTTTTTCTAGACGATGCAAGTATTAACTTAAATTGATTTTTATACGTAATGCTTAAATAAAGCATTAATAGCTGCTACAAACTTAATATTCTATAATAGAATTTCGATTCTAAAAGGGATCGTAAAAACAAGTGATTGTCGTGCGACAATCTTGTACGAAGAATGTTGTGTCTTGTTGGTAAAGTTTTCCATGCTCAATTTCAGGAAAACTCCGCGTAATATGTAGGGAGAAGAGTAATTGGCTTCTCGGCCATTTAACTAATATCAAAGTGTTGGTATTAGACAGCCTCAAACTGGAATTCGTTTCCTTCCTCAAAGGTGGCAGTGGTTTGTTATTTATTATTTTTTTTTTTATTAATCAAAATTTATTAATTAATTTTTATTTTTTTTAAACTTTCCATTGCATGAAATTTGAATTTAAAAAGTGTTATAACGTTTGTAGCAGCTATAAATGCTTCATTTAAGCATTACATATAAAAATCAGTTTACTGAGAAAAAAAACATAAAAACAAATTTAGTTGACAGTCTCACATTCGTGCATTTGTCGCTAGATTTTTAAATTCAAAGGGTGAAGTCACTAATTGCGTCACTTTTCACAGAACAAAAATCGGCTTGGCAGATATTCTCGAATCGGGCCGCAAAGTTCACACTCTGCGTCAAGAAATCATCAATTCGATAGCATGGAACAATAAACAAACAACCACATTCCCAGTAAATATATAAATTTTGTTCGCTAAATATTCTGTTGAAATAAATAAATCTGTATTTTTACAAATAAATATCCCCGTATGGAAATAAAAATAAAATCACTTTTTTTTACTGTCGTTTTTCTCCAAAAGTAAAAATTGCTAAATTAATGCGTTTTTTATCGGTTGTTTTAATTTTATTTTTATTACTAGAAGTGATCCTTGCGCCCGTCTCGGCCGCAACACACTACACCACTTCCAGTTAAAGTATCAAATGATCTGGAAACATAGACAAAAAAACATCCCGTGTGCGTTTGGAAATTCTAATTTTCATTTGAAAATACGTAGAAAGTTCAAATTTAGTGTTCAAATTAACAATAAATTGAGAGTTCCGACACAAAGAATGAATTAAGTTGCTATATTACAAAAAGTTTGAATTTAGTATTCAATAAAAGTTCAAATTTAGTGTTCAGTTTGACAATAAATTTAGCGTTTAGACATAAAGAATTAGGATTTTATATATATTATTATCTACTGTTATTATTTATTAAATATAATGCCACATTAATGTTAAATTTATAAGTATGAGATTATTTACTTTTTAGACTGTTCCTGTTTTTAATATATGAGTTATTTTTTTAACGTACTATAATTTAGGACTCCTACGTAAAATGTTATTTTATGGAAAATCAGTTATCAATAGAATTTGCTGAAAAAAGTGCATCTTGAGCTTTGAAAATAACTAATCTCTCATTTAATTTTTTTTTGTTTCACATATTACTTTTTAACTAAATGTAGTATTATATTTAATAAATAATAATAAGAATAAAAGTAAAAAAAAAGTAGGAAATGCATTAATTTAACCATTTTTTTACTTTTGGAGAAAAACGACAGTTAAAAGGCATCTACTTATCTAATTACTGTGGCCTTACTATGAGAAGTCACTGTAATTTCATACTTTTATTTGTTACGAATTAGAGGGAAATATCTTACAAATACTTTGTACAGTGATATCTATGAATTCGTAGTGAGAACTCACTGTAATTTTCCACTGATATTCACCTTGAAAATTCATCACATTTGATTAATAAAGAGTATAATAATTAACCCTTTAAATCACAGACAGTTTTGCCAAAATATTGTCGAGAAATCCCAAGCAGCGCAAGAGCTCTTTCTCTAAATACGCATGAAAAGACTTAAACAGCGCGATAGCGCTTGCTTCTACGCTTTTTTTGCTTTCTAACGCAGCGTCAGTTGCACACAACGCACGAAACGTCTGGATTTTCTCAACATGAAAACAGTAGCGCGATCACGCTGCTTGGGACTCAAAGAGTTAAGCACATTAATAAAAGGTTATAGCAATGTTTCAGTTGTATGAATGCAACATTTTTTACATCAGAATCACAATAGTGTTTGTAATATTGCGTTATTATTCTCGTGATATTATTACTCAAGAATATTCATAAGGTTTGTGTTGATGTATGAAATACCTCATTGATACTAATTGATTATTTTTATCGTTTTTCCAAATAAAAATTAGAAACATTAACACATTTATCATCTATTCGAAAATTAGTCTTGATTGCAACTGTCATATTTGGAATTTTCATAATTGCGGTCTTCTTATTGAAACCCACATGTCTCAAATCGGATCCTAAATGTACCAAGTTGAATTTAAAGCCTATAGTCAACTTGGCCCTAATTGGTCCACTGAAATCCGTTTCTGAACATACTCTGCTAGTAGTCTATCAAAATTCGAAATTCGCCTCCTACCGGCAGTTTGGAATAGTCTCTTATGAAGTTGAAGGCTTAAGGGAAAAATGGCGCTTCCGTTTCCAGCAAAACGCTTTACCACAATCTGTTAATTGTACCCTGAACGATTTCAATGGCGATCAGTATGAAGACTGTATATTGTTTGACGAAAATGGGCTTCTGCAAGCGTTTGATGCACATAATGGATCTATTATTTGGACATTGAATACCCACTATCTCCTGTTCGAAATATTGACCATTTCTTATCCTTTAACAGTGTCTGATCTTAACAACGATTCGATCAATGAGCTTATCACAGTTGCAAATTTCAATAAATTTTTATTGATTGATGGACGCCGGGGAGAAATCCTCAAAGAGCCTATTGGTGTAGACAACTGTAAAATTGTTAAAGGTAACAATTTTTATGTGCAGCATACGATTTTTTTAACTTCTCATACTTCAAGCTTTTTTGTATCAACGATATCCTTAAGTTCTTACAATATTTAAACTTGCCTAGTCTTTACTAGTTAACCAATTACCACAAACCAGGCCATTATCTATATTATTTTAATATTTTTTAATGACTATATAAATCAAACCCTTATAGTCATTATGACGTAACAAAAATCCACAGTTAAAACCATTCATATATCCGAGTAAGAAATCTTAAGTAACGCAATTAAATAAAACCATTTAAATTCTTGATCTATGTGAATTATATGTTCCAAGATTCTATAAAAATAGCTATTCAGAATCTCAGTATGTAAAATAAAAAAAGCTTACTAGGTGGGGTTAGTACTCTGGAATTGAAGCTTAATAGCTTATTAGACTTTTAGTAAGCCGTTGGTTTAATCGAACCGTTTCCTATATTTAATGTAATCAAGCAAAGGCCCGATTGTGCTTCCTTGTCAATAACTCGCTCGGGATCTGACTCTTCTAAGATACCCATTTTCTAGGATTCCAAAATAGCTGCTCAAATAGTCTATGAGCATTACTTTCACAACCCTAACCCCAGAGGCATGATTGTAGGTCTCACCAATTCCACATCGCGAGAACAGTAATTGAGAAACTGCTGCTTTCTTTCCGACAAGAGAATACGTTTAGAAGCTTCTCTTATCGTACGACGTGATTACAAAAAGGAAGAATTCTGAATACTAAAGCCTGAATTTTCTTCTTCCCCTAATCATCTTCAACCCTACCTACGTCTGTTATCGCTGCTTTCACGATATAATTTTTCTCCTTTAGCTCTAGTTTCTGTTTTATTTACGACTTTTTTGCACTGAACACCGGAAAACATTGTTTCCTTTCCAGTAAAGTTTCCTAGAAAGTTTCTTTTACATGAAGGTTTGATTGGCTTAATCAGCCTCCATTTTATTTAGATTCATATGAATTCGATGGTCATCGGATAAGTGTATACTCGCACTGTTAGTGACTCAGTGACGACAATGTAAGAATTTTATCCTAGGAAGGCGCCCGACACCCTAGAAATTTCGCTGTCTTAATCACTCACTCCGTGTACAAATCAGCTAATCAGAACAGGTTGCTTTACATTTTAGACTAGGGGTAATTAGGGGGATTTGTCGGCGGCTTCTTATTTGTTTATTTGAGGCTGTCTCAATGGGACGTTCAGTTATCCGCCATGCTCAGTTGCCTCCACAACCCTAAGCATTTGATGTAACTCTTTAATTTAAACACTATATAACGCAAGGTGACTGCTTATATCACAAACATTATGACTGCAACAACACTGTTCTATTTATTTTTATTTCACCTTTTCTTACTCTGTTTATATATGAAAGTAATCAAAATAAATAGCAGATGATTCCATTTTTGAGCATGGAATCACGCGTTAACAGTCATAAACAAAATTTAAAAAAAAATCCAATTTATAAAGAAAAAAGCAACTGTGCATAAAATATTTTTTCAAACGTAATTGACAATACAAAGGAAATACTGAATTATTCATTGTCAAATTGTCACTGAACTATTTTTAACAATTTCTTAATTGTTTTTCATTCACAAGTAAAAGAAAAAATGTATTCACTTGCATTTTTTTCAATTACATCAATCATTCGTAACAAACTTCGGTAAGGTAAATTTTATTGTCCTAACATTGTTCACAATCTAGCGCAGTATCTGATCGCTATCAATATTTCAAATAACGCTTAGAGGAAACTCACAATGATATTCACGAACTATTTTCTTTACAGGGTTTGAAATTTTACCAGGAAATCGTCTGAAGTATTTCTGTAATTCTCCGATTACAACATTAATTTTAGATTTAAACCACTTTTGGAATCTATACCCGAGCAAAATACTAAGTATCGACTCTACAGTAGCAGATCCATCACTACCACCTTATTTTTCCTTTAAATCATACGGTCAAAATTGCCCGGATAATTGTTCTGTTTCGCTAACACTAACCCATCCGAATGGAGAAATTATTTGGTCGCTGTCCAGAGAGCACAGTGTACTCATGAAACCATTGGTTATCAAGGGCTGGATACTGATCAAGCTCTGGACGTGGTTACCGAAGGAAATGTTTCAAGAAAACATTACGAATTTCCAGTCAAAAAATATTGATTTTTCGTTGAAAATTATCAATGAAAGCATTTTAGCTGTGTCCGGTCTGGAGACTCCTGAAATTCCTTTGCATGTTAATAAAGTATTTGAACAAACTCTATCACAGATATGCTTTAAGGATTATACTAATTTTATTAACGAATGTCAGCCGGATATTTCGACAGATCAAAATAATATGTTTACTGTGAGTGGTAATGATCTCGTTACGTTTACACCGAATTTTAACATAAATGATGATGGTACATTTCAGTTAATTACAACGTTTACAAAGATCGTTTTAGTTTGATTTTAAATATTTTGGACTTAAATGCAAATTCATACAAATTCTAGTCAGTTTGATCTTTCAGATTAAGAAAATAATAAATATTACGACCGTTAAAAATTTAAATATTCTTCTGTGATCGCTAATGCAGATGGTCTAGATTTTTTTCTACTTATTCTAGAGTCACCATTAATAATTTCTTCCAATCGTAATTAATGCTGATTGATCCGAATAAACTATTCGATCAACCAGATATTAGTTTATCTATATTTTAGTCATAGAATAACAGAAAGCAATCAGGTATGCAAATTTTCAATAAGTGTTCTACACTTCTATCTACGTATACAAAATTCTTAGCCGTTTATTGGCGGACCAAATTATTTCGAATTAATTTCAATCCGAAACTCTGCCTATATTTCGCCAAAATACGAAATAAATTCGAATTGATTTGTTCCGTGTTATGGCGCATCGAATTGAACATCACAGAAAAAACTTCACCGAAGAAAAAATTCTATTTACAATTTATAAATACCACCGACAAAACATCTTTGAATTTTTTCGAAGAAAAAATTCTTGCTTCGAAAAAAAAATTCAAATTTTTCGAATTTTTCGTTGTTATGGCTCAGCCCTCAAATTGAAATATTGGTCTCTAAAATAAGCAATTTGCAAATTATTTCGAATTATTCTAAATAATTTGGTCCGCCAAAATACGGCTATTATTTTATACACACACAATGAGTTTTATTCTGCTTTTGTATTCACCACAGAATTAATGAAATTTTGTTTGGATAAAAACTTAAATTGATTGTGCGCAGAATTACGTCACGCGCTAGGAAGAAGAGTACGCTCTATTTTGTTATTCTCGTTTGTCTTCCAGCTTATTCTATAACGTTTTTTGTAAATGTACTCTGAATAGAATTATTACGTCATAGTTACTCAAATTTTGTATTTTGTACAAATTCGAGTAAGTTTACCAATAATCTTGTCTGCCCAACACTTCGTAGAATATATTCACCAAAATGCCTTATGATTTTAGTTCATTTATACAAAGTTGTTTTGACTGTTTTCTAATTGTATTACAATAGAAAACTCAACAAACAAATAAAGACATCGAACAAATACACCATATACAAGGTTAAATGAAAATACATGTTAAAAAATGTATAAACATTTCAAAAATAGTCAGTAATAAATAAATAAATAAATAAATATATATATATATATATATATAAAATTTAAAAACACATTTTTAGGAAATAGTACACTGATCGTAAAGTAATTGTCCATTAGTTGGTCGGTTTATGTCGAGTAAGAAAGGGCTCAGTTAATTTTTAGATTTTTTGGTACATATTAAAACCAATGCCAAATTTTGTTTAAGTGTACTCTATAAATTTTATATAATCAAGAAATATTTTATTTCGACAATTAGTTTACTCAGAATAACTGATATTTGCATATCACTGTTATTTCACACACGGTGTGCAATCGGTTTTGCATGGGTTAATGTCAAAACATTTCACCCTTTATCGCGAATAGTAAAATATCTTAATTTCTATTTCAGTAAAATAACCCTGATTTGAAATATAATATTTTTAAAGCTAAAACACATTTTAGCTCTTCCTAAATAGTTGAACTTTCTTGTCATATGATAGAATTGAGTTTCACAAAATGCTACTCGTATTTATATTATTTTTGGCTGATTAGGAGTGAAATTATCAATTAGTTTAGGTATAAAAATAATCAAAAAATAAAGAGAGGTAGACATTCATCGATTTACGTAGCCAAGAAATAATTTAAAAATTTAATGTTTACGGTTATTTTTCAAATTTGAAAATTTAATCTGTATAAAGTGTAAACAGCCAGTCATTAGTACAGAATAAATTATTAGATTTGATAAAGATATCGTATTTCTCGTGAATCTTCCACTTAATTTACGCAGTGTAGTGAATTTCTTAAAATACGATGGAAATAGATGCGAACGATAACACGGCGTGTTTAACGGAATGCGAAACATACGTTCTAACGCATAAGATTCAGCCACTTTTGAAAGATTGCTTGGTCGAATTGTGCGTAAAACGGCCCTCGAATCCTATTCGATTCTTACGACAGCACTTCCAAAGACTTGAAAAGGTAAGCTTTGGTTTTTTTTAAAAAATAGCCACTCTGTGAACAAGTTTCTTTAAATTCCATTTCTGAATCCGGACCGGATTCTAATAATTAAAATCTACAAACACTACCGATAAAGGAACTAATTTTGAACAAATCATTTACTTTATTCATGGGAAACTTAAACATTTCCAAAATTATAAAAAAATATTTAAAAACTGCCAAAAATTGTCGATTTCGGGCACTTAGATACTGATTCACAATACTGGGTCCCACGTATAATCACTGCTACAAATTGTTCGGATTCCACAATTGATTTTCAAAGAATGTTTTCAGAATTTGTAAACTTTGATCGGATGGATTCTGAAAATCGTATTGGTCCGCTTTCGTACCGGCACCGGTTTGTCGCTGCTGTAAGCGTAGCAATTGCGGCGGTGGCGGCATTTTGTGCTGCTGAAACGTATGCGCCGACTTTGCGATCTGTGCGCCCACCAATTGTTGCTTCGGCTGCAGCCTCTGAAGCTGGGGTCGGCAATCGGGGCTGGAATCGGTTACGCTATCATCGTCTTGGCGCATGCGCTCGATCAACTTTTCGCGCTGCATCCGCACCCGCTTTGTCGTAATTACGAACGCGTTTATGAACGCTTTCTGACATACTTCAATACTGGTCTTCGTTTCGAGATTCGGCAAATAGTACTTGCAAAGGACCCGTTTCGGTTTCAGGACATCGATGCCGTTCTCAGTGCGCACGGTCGTTTGTCGATTAGCTAGAATGCGCATATTCGATTGTAGGAAACGATTCTGCTTGTCCGGTTCGTCGCTCAAACTGTAAAAGTAGTCAAACAGCTTTCGTTTCAGGCTGTCTGAGATCTTGCGGTGACACAGTTGCGGACATTCGCATAAAACATCTACTAAAAACATAATATAATTTAGTACGAAACATCTTAAGAATCTTATACCGCCCCTGTACATGGCGTAACAACTGATGTTTAGGAAGCGTCACTTAGTAATTGATAAGTGATGGTATATTAATACTCCACTGAAAAGTTTAAGTTCCTTTCAAACATACCCTGCAAGCCAATGTTCTAGTAAATGTAATTTAGGGAAAATTAGGTTAAAAAAATATGTTAGTAAACATACTTGAACTTATACAAAAGTTTGTTGAAAAACTTAAATCTTAAAGACTCGGGTAGTACACATTTAACCTTTTTCCACGATGAGGCTATTTGTGCACCTTTGTATTCAGAAAAAAAACAGGTTTATCAATAACATTATCTAAAATTTAAAAAGTGATAACTTTAAATGGCAATGTTTTTAAAATAAGCTGGTAATATTCTAACTATATCGTTTTATCGTAAAAAATACATTTATCAACACAAAGTAATTATATAAGTTGTAAATATAAAGTAAAGCAATTTATGATTAACATTCTTCTCGGTGTAGCTGTCTGTTCATTACTTGCGTAATTTTTAATTACAGAAGGAAAAATCAGGTTTACAAAATTTTTATCAAAAATTTAAAAAATGATAACTTTAAATGGCAAAATTTTTAAAATAAAAAGTTAGTAACACAAATTATCCAGATCGATAAAGGAAAAAATTTTTCTAATTTCCCTTCATTTTTATGTTTGTAGAAATTTAAACAAAAGTGGCGGTATTTTTTGGTAAATCCCCTTTCGCAATGTTGCCAAAAAACTACTTATCTCTTTTTTTATAATTTTTTTTTTATGGCATTTACAACTATTTTTTCAAGTTTCCTTAATTTTGTTCAAAATGAAATGAAAATACAGTTGATTCCGGTTAATCGGATCACCGGATAATCGAACCAGCTGCTTATTCGGACCGAATATTAAAGAACCGAAACAAATCCTATGACACAAGCCTAATATCGCTCGCTTATTAGGACCGAAATTCTGTTTAAACGAACTAAAGAAGTGACAGTCTAATTGCTGTGTTAGATGTTTGTAATGACTTTACTCAAGTGCACTCCGTAAAAAGAATGCGTCAGAGCACATTAGATAAGTTCTTCAAACGTTAACGGGAATTTGATAAGAACTTTTTTTTATTGTGCTGCGCATGCTGAGTATTGTGTAGATCGTTTCGAAGAATTTGTTTAAAATTTATTTTTCAACGAATAAAGTTTATAGGCAACAATTCTTGCTTGTATGTTTGCCATACGCATGTGCTGCACAATAAAGACTATAATGACATTTAATATGTTACGTATAGTACGTTTCGTCTTGTAGTATAAAGTATGTTCGTGAAATCGGACCAGCTGATTATTAGGACCAAAATAATCGCGTCCCGGTGTGGTCCGATTAGCCAGAATCGACTATATTTAGAAGAATTTTTTTTTTAAAGCGCAACATTGGTAATTTATAGAAAAAATATCGTAGCGCCATCAAATTTTAAAAGGAAAGATAAGGGAACACTTTGCCGATCTGGGTAATCCGAGTTAGTAATATTTTAACCAACAAATATTTTGTAAAAGGTGCTTTCACTAGCATAGGATAATTGAATAATCTTCTGTAACGTAAAGGCAAACTATAATCTAATTGATAATTTTCTTGAAAGTAGATGTACCCAAACATCTATGCGATTAAAATTAATTTTTAAAAGTAATTGTTCATAAATATGACATTAATATAAAAAATGAACCAAGTATAGCAAAAAATAATTACTAAAAATGCAATTTAGTATGCTTAAAACGTCACTGATCTAAATGATTGTTTAATCAACGCTCAATATACTTCGATTTTCGATCAGCTATTTAAACAATCTTTTTTAACATTTTTCTTACATAATCAAATTTTTTGCTCACTTTTAAAACGCCTACTAAATACGACATTTCCTCCCGGTTAATTACAACTATATATTTTTCCATGCATTTTTACTTACTAAACTAGCAATTCCTTAACAAGAATATACAGAATGAAAAACTGCAATGTAATTCTTACAGCCGACTTCTCTAAGTTTTTTTTATTTAAAATTTAAAGCTTCGTAGATTCTTATCAACTTCATTTTTAGATAAGAAAAGGGGAATTTAGTTGGATATGAAAAAACAGAGTGATTTAAGACTAAAGTTAACTAGATTTAAGCAAGATATAAAATATCTACAGAAAATATCAAGCACTAGATCGCACTAAATTTTATTCTTTTTTCATATTTTGAAAATTTACTTATTTTAACCAGATTACTCAAATCGACATGAGAAAATTCTTACTATATTCTCTTCATTTCTATGTTAATATAAGTTCAAACAAAAGTGATGGTATCATTTGAGAAAACCTTTTGTAATACTGTCAAAATAGTATTTACTTGTTCTTTACAATTTTCCCTTCAGCGACCAATGTAAAAAAGAATTAAAAATACACTCACAAAAATGACTGCTTAATTTAAAGAGAAAATAACACTTAAGGCGTGACAAGTATTTTTTCATCCAAAATTTCAATGTTCAATATAAATTTTTTTCTCCTTAAAACTGGAAAAAATTATTCTTAAATTTACAAGATTTTTAGTCTTAAAGTAATTTTCTAAGAAGAAAGAGAATTTATTTTAAATTAAGTATGTTTAGTCTCTATTTAGATATTTCTTTCTAATTGTACGAATTATTTTACTAGGTTTGAGAAGAAATGTTTAAGACTAAAGCTGTATTAAATTTAAGAAGAAAAAACACTTTTCACATATAGTGGAAAATCGCATTCTTAATATAAGTATTTTTCTTCTTATTTTAAGCAGTTCATTTTTAACAGTGTAGCAGAAAATTCTTTTTGTCAACTGTTTTTTCAATTTTCCTCACCTCTTACTTGAAATGGAATATTTGTAAGAAAATTACTTTAATTGGCAACGTTAATCAGTTATTAGTAAAACACTTGTAATGCCATCAAGTTTCGAAGGGAAAGATAAAGGAATACTTTGATAATATTAACTCTTTAGTGATTTCTATTGTATATGGTTAAAACGTGTTCATAAAACGTGTTCAAAAAAACTAATAACGAGACTTGATTAGCTTTAATAGTCGCCGTTTAACCCAGCGCCGATGACTGCAGCCACTCTCCCTACCAAATACGACATTTATTAGTAGCTTAGTTTCATCTGCATAATATAACACTTAAACAATTAAAAGAGAGTCATAAATAGCTTTAAAAATTCGTTGGGTAGAGAGTAAGAAAAAAGTTAAAATTTTGGTATTAAATACGCATATACGTATAGTGTTTTTTAATCAAGAAAATAGTTGAATTAAATATCTAAAGGTCGATTTTATTAGTAAAACACTAATAAAAAGTAGTGCGTAGTTTCAACGTGTTTAGTATTCATCGTTGTCAACGTGATAAGATATGACTTTGAGAAAACGGGCTGCTTCAGCCACTAAAACTAATCACTTTATTAAGAATAAAATTAAAATATTGGTATGTAAAGATCAACATATTGTTATATTAAATTAAAAGATTAAGTTGTTAATAGCTTATTAAAAGTATTGAAAACTGTAAAAAATTACGAAAAATTCATGTGTTTCAAAAAGCTTATAAATATTGATTTATTTATGTACATTACGTACTATAATTAATTTCGAAATTGCCAATTTCAAAAAGTACAAATAATTTGATATGAAATCGAACAGTTAAATGTTGAGCAGTTTTATAAAATCACTATGAATGTTCGTAAATTTAAAAAAGTTACAATACTGAATCCAATATTGCTAAATTTTCTTTAAACAAGGCCATGAAAAACTCAGATATATCAATTTCATTTCAAACGTTTCTAAAAAGTTTTGAACACTTTAAAATTGACATTATGCAACGTTTCAAATCACATTTAATAGCAACATTGTTTTATAGTGGCGACTGCCTACTTTCTATTAAAAAATGGCATTTCTTTTAATCGACTAATACCAATTTACTATTATCTTTTTTTGGTTTTCGAAATGGATTCAACGTATCTGTGCCTTCTACACTGAGAGGAGCATTTATTAAAAATTAATAAATATTTATTTTAAATAAACAGTTTATTAAAATAAGGGACAAATAAAATTTTCGTTCACATTAAATAAATTAATTTGTTCTATTTTTTTATTTCAAGGAAATGAAAAATTTATTTAAAAGTAATAAAAATTAAGGTGAAGTGAAATAAATAAAGTGTAATAAAATTAAAATTAAAATAAAATTAAGAATAATATTTTAATTTATTTATTTAAGGTCTTTTTGAATTAAAATTAAAAAAATTTTATCATTTTTTAAATAATTTTTTATACTAAAAATTTTTTTTTCTTCCTACATATATTGATTTTCTTACAACACTATAAACATTAAATTTATTTATTAGAAACTAATAACAAATTTATTAATTTTTCGTGAATTTTTTATTATAAATTCGTGAATTTTTTATTATAAATAAATAAAACTCCATAAATAAATACATTTATTAACAACTTCTCTCAGTGTATATAATAAAGCTGTTATAAATTTAAAATGAAACAATTAATTTAAGTATCACGAAATATTTTTATGCTTGAAACGTACGAATTTAATTTGCACAAAAACATGTTTAATTCAAAATCAACCTCAGATTTCCATTAAAATTGACAAATATCTTTTAAAGGTCGATACTAATTTAAAATCATATGAAACCAATTTTAATGGCAATCTCTCCTTAAAAGTAAGAGGACTTCTAACAAAGAAATGTTTTCAGATATCCTACACCGTTTTTTTTTTTCAAAGTGCCCTCATTCGATTCTTAATACTCTTGAATAATATATGAAATATTTTAATCGTGCGACTTTTTTATTTGGGGTGAGATAGAGGGCTCAAAATTAAACCAATAGAAAATACATTTATTCATATTTCTCGTAATGGGTTAATTTTAGAGGAAAAATTTTTTGCACAAAAAATGTGCAAAATCAAGAAAGACTTATAAATGTGGGGCTAAAAGTTTTCAGTTACAGGTATTTGGCTGAATTTTTTTAAAAAATCTTAATTTTTTGAGTATTTTCTTTTGTATGATAGATATTACACTCAAACCCCACCAAATGAAAGCTTCTTTAACCTCTAATAATAGAACCAAATAATAGCCTTTTAGCACAACCAGTGTTGCCAGTATTTAGAAACAATAATTTTTGTGCTTTTTGCTTCGACCGAAAAATTTATAGCTGAAAACTTTTAGCCCTACAATCATAAAGCTTCCTTGATTCTGCACATTTTTTATATAATTTTCCTCTAAAATTAACTCCTTACGAGATATATCAATAAATGAGTTATTATTGGTTTAATTTTAAGCCTTCTATCTTACTCCAAACAAAAGTCGCACAATCGGGGTTTTCTTATGTTACTGAAGGGTATTAAGAATCGAATGAGGACACTTTGAAAAGAATCGGAGTAGGACACCTGAAAACGTTTCCTTGTAAATATACGTATTAGTTGAGTACTTGATTTGAACTTATTCAAATGCTAAGAAATTCAAGTCTTATTAGTTGAACCACAGATCAGTAAATCATCCTTTTATCTTTTCCACTAAAACTTGATGACGCTACCAATTTTTTTTTATTAATGATTAGCATTGCCTTTTAAAGTAATTTTCTTATTAATATTTTCATTTTCTTTTGAGTAAACATTAAAGAAAACTGAAAAATATTTTTTAAAAAAACTTCTTTGTTATATTCGTTTCACTGCAATTAAACTATAAACAGCAAAAGTGTTTTTCTGGTAACATTGCGACAGATTTGATAAAAAGATACCGCCATTTTTGTTTCAATTTGTACGAACAAAAACAAAAAAAATTTAGAAACGTTTCTCTCTATGGCGACCTGGATAATTTGGGACTGAATTTTTTTCGACAAAAATTTAAAAAATTAGTGACTTTTATTGCGACTTTTATTAATAAAAATAATTTTAAGTTGAAAACCAGTTCTGAGATTCAATTCTTCATTTTTTAAAAGAATTACTGAAATCTTTCTCAGTTATGCGAAGAAAGTAAAAATATATAAATATAAATATTTATTTCAGAAAAACAGTGTTACTTTATATTTAACTTTACAATAAATTTTACACAAATGTTTACTTTCTCTGAAATCAATATTTGAAATATTATTTTAACGCTGTAAGCAAGAGACTAATTTGTTTCTAATTTGAATGCAAACATTAAAATTATTAAAATGTTTTTTCTGAATTAGCGAAAAATTCAATGTCGACGGAAACAAGAACAAATTTATTTATGTATTAAAATTTATTCAGCGATGCCTACGTGTAAACATTAGAAAATTAATTTCTGCCTAAGGATACATATATAAGATACGCAATGTTTTTCTTAGTAAATACTGCGTATTAAAATTCACGTTTGAATTTCGTATTTCATGGTTATGAAATTGGTTTTGCGTTCCTAATTACAGAGTTATTTTCAACAGTAACAAACAAACTTAATTTTATCTAGTTTTAAATGAATTTTAATTTTTGGCAAAAACTAAAACTACGTTTGAAGATATTTTTGTTTGAAACTTGAATTATTATTCACAACATTGATTTTGAGTGAAGATGGGGTTTAAATTTAGGCTATGTTAAAACATATTTAAATACATATAATTAAAATCATAAATAATTTTCGCAACGTGGTTTTTTTTGTAAAATTCAAGTTTCAAAATGTATTATTTTTAATATATTTAATATATATTTAAACATTAATAGTCTAATATAACGACAACAATATAGGAAATAGTAAACAAACATACAGAAGCGGCACGTCATACATTGAGAAAAATAACATATATTCCAATAACAATTTTTATTAGTTTAACAATTTTACATAAAATGGTTTAAATAATGAAAAAAATTATCTTAAAAAAGTTTTTAACTATCCAAAAACAGTTAATTTTATAATCTGATTCACTAATTTAAGGGTTTTACATTTTTTGAGTAAAGCAAAATGGTGGTTATTGTGCGTTCTGTGTCTTAGTATTGACGTAAACTACAGTGATGCCGTGTTAAGTTTATGATTTACATCATATTTGAAGCAAAATGTATGAATCCATAAAAAATATTGGGGATACGAGTAAATTGTGGACTGTAACGTGTCTCATCAACGTTTACTTCTATAACTTTCTTCTTTATTTATTTTCGTATCGAACATGATACATAAAAAATACACCATGGCAACACTGTACTTTTGTCATTAATAGAGCACAGAACGCACAATAACCACCATTTTTCTTTACGAAAAAAGTGTATAAAAAATGTATAAAAATGTTTTGTTTACGTTCTAAATAGTTTTAATAATTAATATGGTAATTGTTAAGATATTTTTTATCTACTACGTAAAATTTGAAAGTTGCCTTATTTTTAATTGATTAAAGTTATTTTAAAATTGTTGTATTTATCGTTTTTATTAGTTGAGGAAAAAATATCCAATGAAAATAGTTAATTATTCCAATGTTTTTTCTGTGCTGGTTACACATTTTTACACTGAGAAAGTACATATTTCATATATCTGTAGTACACTTACTACTTATTACATCTAAATTTTTAACAGAATACAATATAACTGAATATCCATTTAATTTAATCGCCTTGATAAAATCAATAATTTTTTGTAAATTTATATGTTAGTCATGGATAGCATCTTCAAATTGTATTATATGAGACCTAAGCTGTGTCTTTTTTAAATGTATAAGACCAAAAATTACATACAAAAAGTTTTTCTAAAATTTCTTCGAAAAAAGTTTAAATTCTTATTTTCAGCTATAGTAAAACGATTGCATACTGTGTACTTAGTTTACTGTTTATGTGTTTTTGTGACATTTTCGATTTTATTGCGTAATAACGCATTAAAAAATTCATTTTTGCATAGTTTATTTTTCGTTCATTAAATTGAAGAAAAAACCTTCATTATTTTTACATGAAATTCAAAACCTTATTTGTGATGTATTAATTTATGAATTTTTATTGAATACGCATCGTTGGTTTTATAATTTGTTATTATTTTAAAAATAACTATATGAGATGCGTTCGAATAAACAAAAAAGTACCCTCTTTTGATGAGAATTGTGTTTAAAGTATTAAAATATTAAAGATTTATATCATATTTTAACCAATTAAATATAGTTTCTCCCAAAAAGTGTTAATTCGAACACAACTTTTAAGTCCTCGCCCATCCAACTCTTGATTTTTATTGGTGAAAAAAATGCTACTAACTGATTTCCAAAATCATTTCTTGTTACCGATTTTCCTATTCTTAATCTAATGTTTGAATCGGTGAAAACAACACGTAGAGCGTTTCGTATTATGTAGAGGAATTTTAAGACCGAATTAGAAACCACTTATTCACGTAGAAAAATTGAATTCGTTACTTAAGTTTTAAAATCTAGAACTCCAAATCAACGAAATAGTCATAGCTATTTAAAACCAATATTTATATAGGTTTTACATAGTTACTTTGAATTCGTGACTAAAAGTCAGGGTTGAGATGAATTTTACGTGTTTGCTTAAAAAAATTATTCAATTAGAACGTATAACCAATGATTCTTGTCCAATTCCATCCGGTATACAGTAGACATCTAGAACAGAGATCGGCAAAGTGATCTATATAGACCCTCAGGGGTCTATTTAACAAACACAGGAAGTCAAATGGGGAGTTGATAAAAAAGTTTGTAATACACAAATCATATATGTCTAGCTGAGGATGTAAAATAGCTCAGCCGTTTGCGCTAGCATTTGCAAGTTCTTATATGGTTTCAGTCATATAAATTCAATTTTTCCCAAGTACAGAAGCAAATTAAATGTGGAGTGTTTCAAGGAGATTTAAGATTAAAATTGACAAATTTTGAGCCTAATATAACTAACCTTTCAAAAAAACACCAATCGGTGTGATTAAGAAGCAATTCGTAGATATTTTACTTATTATTTTTATTTATTTATAAATACTTATTATTTTATTATAACTTTACTGTTATACTTAATTAAAGGTGTAAAATTATCGAATAAAAGTACAAACACTATCTAATTAAGTTTTATTTTAATAAAAAAAATAAATTATTTTTTACGGGAGTCGATGGAGACCTATACAAATCTATAGGAATCGATGATCAAGAAAGTTTGCCGATCCCTGGTCTAGAGTAATTTCCTGGAAACTTGAGAAACTTTTTAAAAAAAGTTTTGAAACTTAGGTAATATAATAACTTTTTTAATTTAATATTTCGTATTATTATTTTAAATTTACGTCTAAAACAGTTTTTCCAAACCGCATTTAGAAGTTTAAAACAATCTGAAAACTTTTAATAATTTTAAATCGAAATTTTTCTATTCTGTGTGTGTGGAATAAAAAAAAGACTAGTTATTAATAACATAAATCTAATTTTTCACAGGGTATCATTTCGTCTTGAACGTTTTGAAAAACACTCAGCATAGAATATAAAAGTATTTTCATTTGAGCTATCCTTAACAAATTTAGAAATCATTTAAAGCAATCCTTAATTTCGAATTCATTAAGTTCTTTTTGAACACTGAAGTATCACAAAAAGCTAAAGGAAACTTTCGTGAATTCGGCCCCGGGGAAATGTTTTGTTAAATTTTATCTCTATGAACGTTCGTCTCTTTCATTTAAACGCACCAAAAAATCTGATAAAGAATATTCCAATTTTTTTATTATCTGAGATAATGACGTATCGTTGTCATGTATTTTTAATGATCATTATAGAACACCAAGTTCGAAACCCAATAGGATTCATTTAAAAATCATTGCTAAAAAACAACCCACATATAATTCATATGAAGAAACCCAACTTGTCATGAAACTCAATAATATTTGTGTAACCTTAACTACGGTCTTAATGGTGTATCGTCTGTTGTTACGATACAATTGTGTGCTTACGTCAATAAACTGAACGTATAATTTTTATTTCTAATGCGAAGAGAATATGGGAACTATATGTGACGAACATATTAAAGGGGTTCAATATGACGCTTTTATGTGCAGACATAAAGTAGAATTTACGATCTATCTGAGCTTTTTATCTGTAGAACGTATAGTAATTGTAGGAAAATGTAATAAACATGTTCCTAAAATGAGCTTAAAAACAAATATTTCATATGATGATTTAAACACTGTAAAATTATACTAACAGTTTTAACATAGAATAAACAGATTTACTTTCAAATATTGACAAAATACTGACACCTTAAACAGAATTGTAACTGACAAATTTATGAAAAATTTTATGTGCTTATCGAAAACCCAATATGTTACAAATCAGTGCATGAACATTATTGATTAGAATTTCGGTTAAGTTTTGTATTTTTGTCATTATATAGGAAAAAAAATTGTTAACACAGATCACCCAGATTGGCATAGGACTTGTTTCAAAAGTGAACAGATCACTGATCGCTCAATTTGTAAATTTTGAAGGAATGTATGAAGAACATTTTTGTCTATATATTGAAGTGAAGAAACTTTTACTAATAAAGGAAATATATGTAAATTGTATACTAATATTAAAGAGTTTGGAAAAAATGAAGAAAAAAAATGAGCGATCAGTGATCTGTTCAGTTTTGAAACAAGCCCATAGTAAGAATTTTGTTAAAATTCAATTCGTTTTTATGTTGGTATAAATTCAAGCAAATGTGGTGGTATTTTTTAATACAACCAATTCCAATGTTGCCAGAAAAATACTTGTTTACTTTTTACAACTCTTCTTTGACTACAATTACAGAAGAAATAAATATACAAGGAATTTTTTTTTGTCAACGGATTTTTAAGTTTTTTGGTGTTTTATCGAAACAAAAAATAAAAATATTTGTATGAAAATTACTGTAAAAGCTAACGCCGATCATTGATAGTGAAAACAGAATAACGGCATCAAGTTTTAAAATGGAAGAGAACGCGTTGCTGATTTGGGTAATCTGTGCTGTTAACAATAGGCTATTTTTAAAAGTCAGTAATTCGAAGAAAAAAAAACACAGAATAATGATCATTCTCCCAAAACATGATCAAATAAATTGCGGAAATTTGATCACTGTCTTGATCATTTTTTGTATTAACTCTTATTGGATGCAGTGTTCCCTTTAATTTTTTGAGCTGCGCGGCACAAAACTTTTGTGCAAAAATTGCTGTCAATTTTTTATTTAAACATATATAAACATATTTTTTACATCTTTATACATAGCTATTTAAATTTGCATTATTTTGTTGTTTTGATCAATATCAATGCTCTATGTCACCGTTATCAATATTAATATTGTTCATTTGTTCCTAAAGTGCGTTCTAATCGATTTTGATCTATAGAGTATTGTGCAGAGTTTGGTTTTTTTTTCAATAAGTGAATTTTCTGTGCAACTTTTTATACTAACCCTAAAATCATTGCGCAGCCACGCACTCGCGCAGCTTAGAGGGAACACTGATTGGACATGACTTTCTATGATTGTTTCTCATCAAGTTATAATATTTCTAACAAATATCAAAAAGTGACTATAGTATTTTATTATTCATTTATGTTCATTTCACATCAATTTTTTTTAATTATTTACTTCTTGAACAGGTACTACATGTCTGAGTTTTTAATAAGGTTATTTTCGAAAACCTAATCTCATCACGTTGCATCTTAATCTGTCAGATTTTCGATATGGTTCGCGGCTTATACCATTTTAAATGCTTTTAACGTTTTGGTTGAAAACATAACTAATTTGTGTATGTTTTTATTGTATTTTAAGTACTGTTATCTATTTATACAACAGTCATTTCATTTTACAATTATTTAAATGTTTGTTTACTAACAATTAAATTTATAAAGTTTACCAAATGTTAAATTATTTACACGATAAAAAATTTGTGATAATTTTTCCATTTTTTAAAATACAATTACTACACATTATGAGCATGACGTATAAAACAATGTGCAAAAAACTGATTTAACCGACATAAACAAAAAAATATTTTAAAAAATATCAATCCAAAATTTTTTAAACAGTTCAGTTCGGTTCGGTTCGGTTCGGTTCGGTTCGGTTCGGTTCGGTTCGGTTCGGTTTGCGTTTCAAAATAAATCAAAAGACATTTAGTGGTTTGGTTCGGTGTGAAAAGCCCTGTGTATAATAAATATATAGTTGAAGGGTGTTATATTTTTTTATGAAATGCTTAGTAAACCTGATTTTTTTTCTGAAATTTAAAAGTGCGCAAGTGAAGAACACCTTTACTGTGAAAAAAGATTAAAAGCGACACTAATTCGAATGCCAAACATTTAGGTTTTACAATAAAAGAGTACCACCGTATAAATAGAAATGATTGGCCCGAGCTGAAATTTAAAAAGTATTCCCTTGGGTTTTTATCTTACTTTGAGTTCTAACAAAATATAATAGTTTTTAGCCACAAAGATTTCTAGTTAGTAAGTTTTTTTGCAAAAATCGGTAAAAATTCAAAATTTAATTTCTCGCGAGCAGCATAAGATAATAGAATTAGTTGAACAGTTTTAGTTACCAAGTGTTATGTGCAATAATACGTATTTTTATTTTTTGCAAATTACCTTTCACAGATGCAATAATGAAAAAAATATTTAGTAAAATTTTTTCTATAAACAATTTTTTCATGTTCTCATAATTTAACCACTTTGAAAAAAAATATCATAAATGTATTTTAATGTGATCTATTATTATGCATAATCTTATTAAAATCCAAGGGGTGGAAGAGTTTCAAAAAAATTGAATTTTTAGATGTTAAAATAGTAGTCGGATCGAAAAAATCAAATGAAATATTAAAAAATCGTGTAAAATTACAAGAGACTCAAATACTTAGAAATACAAATACTTAGAAGTATTATTTTTCATCAGTGTCACTGATAACAACAGTAGTCCTTTCCACATTAAATATTTTAGTTAGAATTTCTGCCGATCTGAATAGTTTTAATAAGTATCGGACATGTGAAAAATAATGAATGATAGCTGTTATATAAGAGCAACATCCAACTTTTCTACTCCATTAGGGTAGTCACAATAACAGCTTTTTATACTTTTGTAACCAGATCCATGAGAAATATACTCTAAATAGCATTCATTTCATTATTTAATACTTTAAGTTTCTGTGCTTTTTTAGTTGTATTAGAACCACAAATTTTACTATAATTCATACTTAAAAGCAAAGCACAAAAACAAATAACTTGTTTCGAAATCAAGTACGAAAAGGCAAAGTTGTTCGAACTAGCTCAAAGAAGCAAAGTAATAAAGTTAATGTAAAATACTAGGCAGTTTTGTGAAGAAAAAAAAGAATTATGACAGGTAAGCTAATTTCTGCAACCAAATTTCCTTGAATTTCCAGGTTTTCATACAATTTTTAACACAGTAGATAACTATTCATGGTCATAAGAATGTTACTAATTCTCGCATTTCAATTTGTAACAAACTGATTTTTATTCAGAGATGTCAATGTTTGTATCCGTATTATTAAAATAATTAATTTCTAATAAAATATAGTAACTAAATTATAAAATTTGCTAAATCAATAACTAGATTTCAATTATTGGAAACGTTTTTGCTCTGTGACGATTTAAATTAAAAACCAACGTTATTATATAAACAGCATAAGGTTAATAGCATTATTGTATTACATTGTAGTACTATAGTTTCACATTCTATTCGCGTTAATTACTCTATCACGTTCTCCGTAGTGAAGATTATTCAATTTTTTAAATAATTGAAAATTGAAATACGTTCCGCCCCTTGGATTTTAATGTTGTGCATAATAATAGATCACATCAAAGTGCATTTATGATATTTCTTTCAAAGTGGTCAAATTATGAGAATCTGAAATAATTTGTCTATGGAAAAATTTTACTAAATGTTTTTTTCATTATTGCAGCTGTAAAGGTAATTTGCAGAAAATAAAAATATGTATTATTGCGCATAACACTTGGTAACCAAAACTGTTCAATTCTATTATCTTACACTGCTCGCGAGAAATTTAATTTTGAATTTTTACCGGTTTTTGCAAAAAAACTTACTAACTAGAAACCTTTGCGGCTGAAAATTGTTAGAACCCAAAGTAAGGTAAGTGACCAAGGACATAATTTTTAAATTTCAGCTGATGCCGATTTTTCCCACTTACACGGTGTACTTTTTAGTATAAGTTCAAGTAAGTTTACCAACAGATTTTGTTAGCCGAAGTTTTTCTAAAGTAGGTTAACCAAAAGGTCTTTAGTTTTTTTAAGGTTTCTTCCCTATCAATCTGTACACCTTGTATTATGCAAAGAACGTAAAAATAGCAAGGTTTACCTATTACCCTAAACGGTTTGGTTAACAGTTGACAAATCTGTTGTTTTCCTCTTACTTGTTGAAAATAAGTCAAATTGCTTCATATTTGCAATGAAAATTGAGAAAACTATCAAGATGGCTATTAGAGATTTGAATTGTTTAGTACGGCAACATTGGCTGCAACAGTTGCCCGCGTCGGCGGGAAGAAGGAAATGAGGGAATAGCGAGCGTAAAAACAAAGCATGCCATACTAATTGCGCTTATTCGGTTACAAGCCGTTGTACGGAGGCGTTAGAGTTGTAAACGGTTGGAAAACGAGAGACCGTTATAGTTTAAAACGACGGCAAAAAGGTACTCGGCGTTGCAGCCGATTGGCCGAAATACGGCCTGAGTTTTAACAAACAAAGCGCTTACCTGCCATTTGTTTACTGGCGACGACGCTGGCGTCGGTGCTTTTGTCGCTATTCGGATAGGAGTCATCGTCGCGTGCCGTTGCTGTCGCGGCCGGTGCACTGATTGCAATTCCGGCGCTGGTACGTTGCGGCTGTTCTGACTGATCTAGCATTGCGTAACCGCCAAAGCGGCGGCTTGGCGCACTTTACAGCACTATTTAGGAACACGCGCGAACGTTTCGGTTGCCGGACACAGGTCGAGTGCGGCCGTTGTGCGTTTGCGTGCTGCGAGAAACAAGACCGCTTTTAAAAAACGCATAAAGCGAACAGGCCACAGACAAATGGCCGATCGAAGAGCCGAGCGAGCCGATTGGCACGATCGGTGCCGATCGAGAGCCGAACGCGTTCGCTAGTGCCTCTCTTTGGGAGCGGAACGCTTGCTGATGTGACGTCGGCGGCCGTCCGTTACGCGCCTCGCGCCCCTCGAATAAGCCGCTATTCAGTCGCCACCGCCACCTATTTCGCCTCACTGTGAATGCCTAGCATCACATAATGATTTCTGCCACCAGAGCTGTTTTTGACGCTAGTGCTTAGCGTCGTTATTGCCCTCTATTTACTCTGCCTCCTTTCTTATGTCCGGCTGGTTGCCTATTTGACGCATGTGCAATATACTCAACCCTTCGGACTTTTCCTACTTCATAGCAAAAGCTGCTTTTTTAACTTTCTCTTTATAATTGAAACCCGTTTGGTCATGTAATAAATTGCATTTATATAACGACAATGTAACTGTATTTTTCATTTATGACTTACCTTGTAATCTGACTATCAAAAGATAAGTTTTACTCTTCAAAATCTTTAATATTAAAGTATCATATGTACATTTTCAAAATTGGTCTTGCATTCCCTTTTGACCAGTTCTATCGCGACAATGTTAATTATGTAATACATGTCGTATTTATATAACAACAACGTTACTGTTATATTGTACTAACATGCTTTGTTATCACTTTGTTCATATGACAGTAACATCATAAAAGCTATATCACAATTAAAAACATGTTATTGTAATTTAAAAAATTTCAACACTAGCCTTATGCAATAGTATCTTAAATTTCCTAGCATACATTTCGTTATATAACACCCGCAGAACATTTTTTTAAAAAAAGTATCTAATCTATATAATGTCTTCTAGTCACAAATTCATATTGTATGCTAAACTGTATCTTAAACATGACTATGAGTAGTTACGACTATTTCATGACTTCTTTTTTATTAAGAGGTATCTAAATCTTATCTATTTGGTAACTAAAAATTAATAAGTTGTATAAAAAATATATATTTTTCCTACATGACTAAATTGTATCTAAATTAGTCTCGAAATTCCTATACTTGAAATATAAAAAAAGATATCTTTTAGAAATCAAATATAGTCTCATTTTAGAGACAAAAAGCACTTCGGGCAGTTATCTAAATAAAATTATAGATATAATATTGTTAAATGGACGTTTTTAACCTTAATTAATTACTTAACACTTGCCGTGGAATATGCCTTCCTGACCACTTACACCTGCAGCGGGCGTTTTTTTTTCTGCGGAAGCGTGCAAGAATTTTCTTATTCAATAAAGTTAAACTAAATTCAAAACTATTTCGTTTTTCTTAACGAACTTTTTTTATCTAACACTCAAATGTATATACAATGATTATTGTTACAAAAAACGACATTGTCCATTTGTATTTTTCTTCTTCCCAGTACCAACAATTTTTTCCAATACACACTTGAGTGTATCTATGGGTCATCTATCATGAGGAACGTGTTTTGATATTATTCACTCTGCTTCTCAGTATAAATTTACTAAAAATGTATAAGTACGGTTCCTGCACGCCAAGTGTATTCGTACAAACAATATTTGAATTAATTATTTCAAACCTTAATGTAATGCGCAGACTATCATAGTCTTTGTTTTAAAAAAAGTGTTAAAAAAGTTTTGAAACAATGTTATGAAAACATGTTGATTTAACATAAAAATAACATCAGCAACATGTTGCAAAGAAATGTTAACAAAATTTTGAAAGTGTTTTAAAAAACTTTTAAAAAACATGTTTTTAACATTATTGTAACATATGAAACATGTTAGAAAACTTTTGTGTAACATTAACATGTTTATAAGCGTGCTGTTGCACACAGGGTTATTTTATAGAGAATAGTCATAATGATACGGAGAACGCTTAGATGAAATATAATTTTTTCCCTATACGAAGAAATTAAAGCATGATTTTAATAACTTAATTAGCCGCTTTAAGAAAAATGAGTTTTAAGAGTGCCAAGAAATTGAGCAGATCAATGATCCGTCAATTTAATTTCATTGAATTTATTAAAGCGAATTTTCAACTTTTTATTTTTCGAATTTATTTCTACAATATATTCTAATGAGGTGCTCAAATTCTCAATACGGCCTAAGTGCGACACTTCTACGGGTGCTACGAAGCCGGTATGCGTTAAACAAGAACACTTTCGAAAAGCTCGCAGTACCTGAAAAAAGCACTTGTGCCCTTTTCGGTTCGATTGTTCGTCACTGAACAAGCAGGCCATCGAACGGTACTTTGGACACCGAACAGTTGAACGCACACGGATGCTCGGCAAACGGGGCCGCTTGTACGGCGTGCAACGTTGCCAGCCGCCGATGCGTTTAGCATGCGTCGCGGCGCGCGCGTCCTGTCCCCAGTCGCTGTCATTCTCGTCAATGTTGTCTTCGCGTTCCCGAGACGCATCATAATTTTCCCGGCCAGTGTTCTCGTCGATTCTGTTCTGTCATGACGTTCTCGATTCCCGACATATGATCCCTATGGCCACTCAGGTATGCCTTTTTCGTTTCGAAGCTACTAACCCCATAAACCTTTTCTGAAAAACCCCATATCTAGTTAATTTCTTTTAAAGCTTTTCCCAGCGGAATTAATATTTCTTCTTCCCGTTTTTTTTATCCTGTCTCTACTCATAAGATTTCATAAACCATAACTTAATTTTTTCAAGTTTTCTTGAACAGGTATATGTTTTATACATATGCAAAACATATTAATCTTATCCTTAAGTGATAAGTTTCATACATATTAAAAGATAACTATATGTTATTTATTTTAAAATAGCCCTAATACGTAAACTGTGAAAAACATGTTGTGAATCATTTAAAAAAGATTTATTCATTTTTTTTAAATACTATGACTTTTATTAGTTTGTTTATATTTTTTTACCTCTTCATTAGTCCATATTAATATTGAGTAAATTTCATAATGATGATGTGGTGCTCAAATTTAGAAATTTCTTTTTTTAATTTTTTTTTTCAACTTTCTTCTTATAAAACGGTCGACTAAACTTAATCTGTTTTGGTACGATGATTGATGCTTTTCTCAAATTAATTGTAATTAGTTTTCTCTGTAAAGAAGTTATTTGTTTATATTTGACTATGAATTTTTAATTATTCGTTTGGCTATAATTAAATTTATGACAACAGTGATGCGTGCCAAAATAGTTTTCTCTTCGTATAACACGTTTATAAGCTGAAGAAAGTGTACAAATTGTTAAAATGTAACACATATGACTTTCCTCAATTTACTCGATAAAAATCGGCAAACGTCAATAATGGTCTTTTTGAAGTTATGTGTTCAAAAATCTGCCTTTACAGAATACACAAATTGCAGAGTGTTCTTTGACTTTT
>AGDA01061429.1:0-10709 GCA_000281935.1 Mengenilla moldrzyki | reverse complement strand
GCCTACACCCTTAGAAATGAATTAATTCAGCGGCAACATTGTACGCGTTGCGCAATAGAAGTGATTTAAGCTCTGTAGAAAAAGCATGGCAATTTTCCGAAATTTTTACAACTTTTTTTTTGAAAAGCCACATTGAGGCACGTGAAATGATTATGAATACGTGAAATTCTAGTTTATAAAGTTGGAGAATGGATGCCGGTCCGAAAATCAGTCATGAAATTATTGCAGCGTCTTGTGGCGCTTTATTAACATCTTTTTTCGGTATTTTTCGTTCTTGTTCTTCTGATTACTATCGATATTATGAACACAGAACTCTATTAATTTACGAAATAAAATTTTAGTTACACCTCTGGATGTAGTGAAAACACGGCTTCAAGTTCAACAAAAGAATTTACTTTCGAAACGATGCTTTTTATACAGCAATGGCTTGATGGACCATTTGTGCTATTGTTTAAACGGAAATGGACCTAAAACCACACGTACTCATTGGTTATATCGTCCAACACATTTCAATGGCACTAAAGTATATACTTTTAGACGCGATGTTTCCCATGCTGAGGAAATAGTTAAAGCTCAAAATTTTATTAAAAGTGACATTTGTTAAGGTTTTAATCTTATAATCACGCCCTGTGTTTCTCCAAAATTTAAAAGAAATAATTACTTAATTGGGGTAAATATTAAGATTATTGTAGACTAGCTGTCTCTTCGGCTTCGCATGTATAGGGCTTTCAGACAGAAAAATTCAGTTTAACGCTTTTTAATGTATAATAATGTTTGTTCTTCCAACCAAATCCGACAAACTTCGTGTCAATCGGTTCTCATTAATCAGAGAAGAATTAAAAAAAACTTGACATATTGGAGTTTGTCCTTCTAACTTTTATTTAGTTGTAATGGATTCTAAATATTTTTTAATTTTAATTTATTGACATTAATGAATTATATACAACTTACTGTTTATATTTTTTGTTTTCTTTTTTGCAATATATAAGTTGTTCAATAATTGCATTCGTTTTAAAGTTGTAAACAAGGTATTAATGTGGCTTTCTAAGGAATCATAATTCATTAAATTTCACGTCAGCGTCTTTAAACTAAACGTGGATAAACACTTAGCACCTGGTTCGTTCAAAACTATTTGTTTTTAATTAAACAGTTGCTGTAAAGTTATTTTCAGTATGAATAAATATTTCGTGTGTTGAAGAATAAAATTGTTTTCGAGTTTGACTATGTGGTCCTCCAAATTTCTGTTCATAAGTACAAATATAATTTTTATACATAAAAAGAAGATATTATTAACATGTTTGAAACATCAATTTTAGATGAAGGGTGGTAATTAAGACAATACCAGTAATGAGAAATTGCATATCGATATTACTTGTCGTCTCGAATAAACTTTTGTAATTATGCGGGAGCGTTGTCGATTCACAATAAAAAAAATCTAATCTATGTATTTAATTTTCCAATCAAATTTCCAACCTTTTTCAATCTTCATCAATGGCTTAAAATTTAAATTATTATGAAAGAAACAAAAACACCAAAAAAGTGATTTTAAGTGGGGTTTCCGATGTTTTTAAATTCAAAAGAGTTATGGATATTACAAAATACGCCATTGCTTTTTAAATTTGATGATTCGCTGCTAAGGTGATGTGGTCGCATTTTAATAATGCCACAAAAAATTTGCATAAAAAGTTTTCTTTAATACCGATGTTGAATTGATCAAAGAAAGAACCCAGAAAAGGAAGTGTCAATTGAATTGCATCACAGATTTTTATTCACTGTTGTAGATTACTATAGCGTACCCAATTAGAGCCAAAAATTACGAACTTTGAATAGCTCTTACTAATCTTGTATTCTGCGAATCGAAGAAAATAAAATACATAAAACTTTTCATTTTCAAAGAAATAAAATACGGTTTTCGCTGATTTAAAGACAACATAAAGATATTTGCATTTGCAAACTTTTTTTATAAGGCGATAATATAGTCCAACGCTGGCTAGAACCAGAATGTTATTTTAATTCACTGGAAAACAAAAATCATATAAAATTTAACGAAAATAAATAGAATATGCATTTAAAAATTCCATTCCTTTTTTTTTGAAACTTTTTTCTTTGGCAGTAATGAATGCATTTAAAATTTTTCCGATTGCGAATATGCTTATGTAAATTTAAAGTAAGAATTCACAACGTATTTTGAGTTTTAATGTGTTAAATATAAATATTTTAATAGTTTCGTAACATTTAGGATGCTTTTGTGAAAATTATTCGAAACGAAGGAATCAGTTCACTTTGGAATGGTTTAAGTCCAACATTGGTACTTGCAGTTCCAGCAACAGTCATTTACTTTTTATCATATGAAAAGCTTAAGTATCAACTTGGCTATTATTTTCAAGATGGTGCCTACAATTCTCAATTACCAATTTGGGTTCCGTTAGTAGCTGGTAGCTCAGCGAGACTTGTGTCAGCAACCATTGTCAGTCCATTGGAATTAATTAGAACAAAAATGCAATCAGCTAAATATAATTATTTTCGTATTTTTTTTTTTTTATTTTTTAATCTAGTTATTATTATGAATTTATTTAAAAGAAATTGGGCAAGCTTTGAGAAGTTTGATACGATCTAATGGTGTAATAGGCTTATGGAAAGGTTTGACGCCGACTTTACTGAGAGATGTACCGTTTTCTGCCATTTATTGGACTAATCTTGAGATTATTCGCTCTTCGCTCAATAAAAATTATCAAAAATCGTTTTTTAGCAACTTTGTAGCAGGTGCTATTGCTGGAACTGTAATATTTTACTATCATTGATTCTTTCTAATAACTTTATTCTTTTAGATTTCTGCTACGGTAACATTACCATTTGATGTTGTAAAAACTCATCAACAAATTGAGCTTGGTGAAAAAGTTTACCATAGTTCAAACAGTTCAGTTTTTAATATTATTACCGTAAATTTTCGAAAAAGATTTCGAGATAAACGATATAAAGTTGATATTTCGAATTTGAGTTTAAAGTTGTAGCCCAATTTTTATTTAAATTTTTATTTAATGATTTTTTTACTGCCATGAGATATTGTAATTAAGATGTGAAGAAAATTGTTTTTTTTTTTCATATTTATCTATTGATTGAACAAATCGTTGTAATCGTTATAATAATACCCTAATCAAAAAAGTATCATCTTTTACCTGAACGTTTATAGTTTTGAAATTCACATTACATTTTAATTATGTCAAACTTATATTAATTGATCACTTAAGTGAGACAAAACGCTGGGGTAATTTATAAGGCTTTTTAACACAAGGAAATCCGTATATTTTAGTCTAAAATACATTCGTCACAAATTACTTTATTTGATAAAAAAATTAATTTTTTTAACATTATAGTTTCCAGAACCATAATTTAAAAAAATTCTGTGTGTATAATATTTGCGCATTATTTTCGTATTTAAAAATTATTCATCAACAGTGAGTTCAGTGATGTTCGTCAAAGTTTTTAAACTTCAAAAAGTCTTTTCACTAAAAAAAAGTTACCGGCCTCTAAAATGAATTACTTAATTTTTTACTTAGGATTGAATGAACTAAAATAATTGGCGAAAAGTTAGTAAATTTTTCTCATACTTTGAAGCAGATCTTACAATTTATTTGTGATGAATTTATATCCGTTTGACCAGTTTTATCTCGCTAATGCTAATTACTTAACATATATTGCAATTATATAACAACGTAACTATGATACTGTGTTAAAATTCTGAGTTGACACTGTTTTTATTAAAGTAACATTATTAAAAATATACCACATTTATTTTTCAATGCTTATGTTTTTCTTTAATGATTATAACATTGCATCACAACTTTGTTATAATAGTTATTTAATTTTTCTAACATCAGTTTCCTTATATAACGTTTATATAATTATAATTATGGATATAATATGGTCAAACGGATAAATAATAAATAAAGAAACTTCTTAATTTCAAGTTTTACATGCATGAGTTATTGAATGTTAATTGAAAATTAGCTTGATTTCAGTTTCAAAATTACCACTGACTATAATTTTTAATTCTGATAACGACTTTGATTCCTTGATTGAAATTTTGCATGTACCTTTAAAGTTTACAATAGAAGATTGTATTTAAATTTATAATTTATTTTTAACGTTTTTTATATGGAGATGCAAATTGTGATGTAATGAGTTATTTAAAAGATTATTTGAAGTGATTTTCTGAGTTAAATATTGTAACCGCCATATTCAAAGTATATGCCGAACTTAAACGATCAGCGCTATTTCGATTGTTGTCATTATGAAGAAATAAAGGAGGTTTTTCCCTGCACATAAAATTTTCCCGCTCTCATCAAGTTTTTTGTATAAATACCGTCGCTTTTTGCCAACATAGGGGAGATCGACTTTAGATTTTTGAAAGAAAAACTTTGAGGAGTTCTAAACAGTTGCAAAATTGTGGATTGCTAGAATGCAAGACTGCTCGGCTGCAGCGACACCACAGGCACTGTTAAATGAAGTCGATTCTCCTATTGATCATTTTATAATGATTAATATTTGTTTAGTTAAACTAATCATGATAATTATCATTAACGCTAACATAAGTTAGCGGATTATTATTGCGGGTTACTTTTGCACCCAAACCTAATCCGAAAGGGTTCAAGGGGAGTCAGAGGACTTCTCCATAACGTGGTATCGCTTACGTGCATTTTCTTAGCTAGCAGTAGCAGTATCGCGCATCCACTGCGATGATTATACGTGTTTTTGCTTCGCTAGCGGTTAATCATCCGGTGTCGCACAATACAGTTTACGTGCTTTTGCTTAGCTAGTGGTAAACTTTATTAGCACCAATGTTGATCTATGTAGACTGGCTTCCACATCGTTATCACATTTGGTCTTAATATTAGCTCATCTTGTTCTTTTCGATAACGATTAGCGTAAAAATTCGTAATCCTTCACAAAATATCGGAATAAATTTAACCAACTTCTCGAATTTTTTCGAGTATTTGATACTCTCTATATTAGCGGCCAAATAGATTCCACATCAAAAAGACATGGGAGGGATTGAGACTTGCGCACAAATTAAAAAACTACTACCAAGTGGTTAAAGATTTGAAGTGACCGCCCCTACCTAAATAACAAGTGGGTACTGTTACAATATTAACTTTGTGTTTTTAATATCAGTTTGATATTAGTACATAATATTGTGAAGAACAAGAATCGCTTTTAGGGGTTGTTCAAAAATTTAGACTAAACTTCCAATTTATTTTCCTAAATTAAAGACTACAATAAATTGATGATCATGAATCACGATGAACTAATAAAGGTGTTTTAATTAATTAATTTAAAGTTGCACTTATTTCACAATTAAATAGTATATTCTTTATTTTTTTACTAATTTTTTGTAGTTAATTCATGTCTTATAGTTCATGTTTAAAGTATTTTTCTTTTTCATTGCCAAATTGTCATTAAAATATTTTTGGCGATTTTTCAAATCTGTTTTTTTACGAGTGAAAGAAAAACATTCTGACTTGAATTTTTTCAGTTGTATCAATCATTCATAACATTAGTAGCATAGGAAAATTTATGCTAATATCTTATTTCGCTAAAATATTATATTTCCGTTTAACCTTTATTTTATTATTAAAAAAAAATAAATAGACGGTCCGTTGAAGTCAGCTAATACATTAGACATAATTCGTAAAATTTATCGAGAAAATGGGCCCAAAGGTCTATTTACTGGATTCGTGCCACGAATTATAAAAATTGCACCAGCTTGTGCCATTATGATTGCTACATTTGAATATGGTAAAGAGTTCTTGGAGCAATCGAAGAGTTCACAAATTCGAGATAATTTATTGCAATCACGTCGTGAGTTAAATGAATCGAATTCGAATTCATCGAAAATTTTATTAAAGCCAATGTCTTCTGCGATAATTATGCATCAAAATTCGAATTTCGATTTTCTTGTACAGTGAAAAAGTGTTAGAATAATGTTTTGTTTTTTATTAAATGACTGTTATTAACTGAAATTTAACAAATCTATTAAGAAATGACATTTAATATTATTTTACAATTTCAGCATCTAGACGAGATGTGTTCGAGTAAAACATTATTTATAGTAAATATACGCGTATACATTTTATAATTTTATCAATATTTTAGTACATTCATTGTGAATGATTCTACACTTAACTCTTTCATTATTAAACAGTTAAATTTTGAGTTTTAATTTTTTTATATTACAGTGAGTATTCAATTAAAACTAGATTTAGCTTTAGGAAATCCATAAATTCTATTTAATAACAAATCTGTATAAAAAATACCACAATCACAAAGCATTAATATTTTATGTAGAAATTGAAAGTATTGCGTTAACATTTGTATTAAAATAAACATTTCGTAACATTGATTTTCTTTTACTTTTTTTTTTTACATTTCTGTTAGTAGTTTATATCAAGTGTGGCCAAGGAGGCCTTGATGGGCCGATCAAATTTTCAATTTTTGTAATTTTCTACAAGCCGAAAATAAATACGCATTGTGTGAAAAGTTTTGCAAAAAAAATATAAATTTTTTACAGAAATTATGCTCATTGAAAACATAAATGAACCTATATAATATGTATGTTGAATTTGAATAATAAAAATTAAACATTTTACCTGTTTTGATAACAATAAAAAAAGAACTTGGGCATATTTATCTAGTTACAAATTGAACAAAAAAGGCAAAAGGTTTTAACAAATCACATATATTTCCAAAATGCTTCTTCCTTAATACAATTAGAAGACTGGACTTAAATAGGGAAAGTCCAGGTAAAGAAAACCATTGAGAAATGATTTTAAAGGAAAATAAAATAAAAATGAATTGGTTTTTAACGAAACGAATAGTAAATTGCTTTTAGACAGAATGAGTAATAAATTAAACAGAAATAAACATTTTAAACTAATTGCTCAAATTTGCGTCTTGGAATTTGTGGTATCTATCATTCTTGAACACAAATAATTATTTAAAGGATCCGTAGTTTAGCCACCTTTGGTTTATATAAAATTATAAGAAAATAAAAATATGAAATTTGTAGAAACAATCTATTTAAATTCAACCGAGTGAAAATACAAACTGTCCAAATAGATAGCGCAAAGTTCTAACGCGTACTGTAAGAGAACTGTTTGATATTTTTCAAGGCGATTTTCGGTTTTAATCATAAAAAAGACGGCAATTAGTGATATAAATGCTTAAAATGTTCTTCATCTTTTAGAATTATAACTGTAATATGAATTTTAAAACTATTAATAGTCTTCTTCAGTATCCACGGTTTTTCTTTCGACACCTTTTACCTTATTATAATCTACGTTCCCCAGATGTTCAAATTTTTTAATCAGATTGAAAAAATAATTATTGGTTGAGACGCCAGATCAAAAAGATTGAATTAGCGATTTTCGTTAAAAATCGTCAAAATTTGTAATTTAACTTACACTCGAATGGTAAGAGCCTGGAGAAAATCCTTCTTGCGGTACAATGTTGACCACTCTCGGCTGCACAGTCTTGATGTTTTTATTATTTTGGTAATAGGATTTCACCATAAAAATTCGCTGTTCGATGCTTGTACTAAACATTTTTATAAAAAATCACAAAGCACTCAAAAGAAGACACGTAAGCAGTATTAAAGATTGCTGCCTTTACTCTTGAAGAAAACCCAAACATGAGGTTTCTAGCTCTTTGCAAACTTCTACAGTAAGCTTCGAGGCCATGCGCTATCTATTTGGATGGAACAAATGAACATTAATCTGTTTATGTTTTGTTTATATATTAACACATTCGCGCCCACTGATGCGATATCGCATCACTTAAAATTCTTTTCTTGGTTAGAGTTAATGAGAAGTATCTTACAATCAGTTTAGAGAAAAGGCAAACTTATTTATTTTTTATAATTACTAACACTTATTAAATTTCGTCAAAACATAAAAAATAACATAGGCTTATTTAGCTTTAAATTTCACTTTTTTTTTGAAAAATGAAAAAATTAAAAAATGCCGGGTGCGGATATGTTAATTATTTCATACTGGCTCAACTCATTTTCTGATACCCTATGGACGAAGCTATGATATTACTTACATCACTGTGCTTTTACAAAAGGGATAAAAATGCACTCTTAGTGTCTCAGTTCTAGTTCTTTTTAAGAGAAAATTCACAGTGGAGAATAAAAAAATCACGGGGACTAAGATCTGGCGAATATATCTGATGTTATAAACTGAGATACTATGTTTAGCCAAAAATTCTCTTAACTGACAAGGTCTTGTGAACAGACCGTTGTTGATGTTTTCGAGTCACATTGCTCACGTTTAGAATGGAAATTTTCTATTGACACACCGTTCAATTTTTACATCCACCTTTTTTTGGAAACAGGAGTTTAAATGGTATTCAGAAAATTTCTTATTCAACAGACAGGATATAGTAGTATAAAATTATAAGTTATTTTACTTTTACATATACTTATTATTCATTAATAGCAAGATCAACCTGTTCTTCCTGTTTTAAGGGAAATAAATTTGTAAATTACAAAATTGAAATAATGAAAATTATATATTTCTTTCAGATGATCAATGCATTATTAGACTTCTAAACCATAACTTAGAACCACTTTTTCTAATCGAAATAGAACACTCAAATTTGCTCTACAGTAATTGTAATATATGGGCTTCAGTATTTTTTTATATTAATTTTATTCAATCACATTGTACTTAAAAATATGAAATGCATTTCAAGTAGAAAGATATTTTGTTATCATCAGATTTTCTGTAGAAAATGTTGCTCATTTCTTATTCTAATGCTTTCATTTTTACTGAAGGTAATAACAGAGTTAGAATCGCACAAACTGAAAAAAAGAACATAAAATTTAATTGGAAAACAGAACTCGTTGCGTTACAAGAAAAACGCTTCTCTTCATCAAACTTTTTTTGATCAAATTGTTGAAGAAAAGATACGTTTTTCTAACACGCTTTTCCCAAAGAAAAATAATACCTAATACTACTAAAATGATCATTAAAAATGGCGGAAAGCAACCATTCTCGAACAATATTGAAAATAAGTAACTGCCTATTATTACACCGCTACGGCCGGACATCATTGCCAACGAAACCGTCATTGTTCTTTTGGAAGAAAAATTAGTCAGTAATTAGTTTAACTCAAGCACAGACATTTTTCTTAAAGGATACAAAGTCTCCAGGGAAATTTATAATAGCTTCAGTACGTGATTAAATTTAAATTAGATTTCGAATTATTCGCTTAAATTTCTACACTTTGTTATCATTTTCCTAACATTGTAATTTTATTACTTTTCTTTGTACGCCGGGTAATTTGTGGTATATTATTGGTATACTATTATGTAAAAAATGGAATTCTTTGAGTGCTTTTAAATTGGTAATTACTGTTCTGTTCAGTAAGAGACGGTTAAAGATTGAACACTGTACGTGATTTTATTACCGTAAGTATGTTGGGAATAAATCGACGACAAAGCTCAAAATCATTGTACTGCATACGGCCGTAAACGTAACGTAAATTGATGAAAATATCAACGTAATACTGATATTCTTCGAAAAGTAATTACAAACTCCACTAATTGCCGATATTAAATAGAAGATTACTAGAAGAAAAAAAATTAAAATTGCCGAAGACTTTATGAGTATTGACTTACTCATTAGCTTTTTGCGACTGAAGTAATTGACTATCATAGACGTGATTAGGTAGCCAAAGGTGGCACACGAAGAAACAATTATCGAATTCGTGAATACTGTATCAGTCATTTGTGTCTATTGATTTTCTTTGTGTATGATATTTAATTGAAATTTAATTAAAAGTTTTACTTGAAAGTCGACACATGTCTCTGTCTCGTTTTTCACGTGGCTCGTGGACTGTTCGAAAATCGCACAAATGGTCGCGTTTGAATTTATGTGTTCACGCTGGTAGTTGTCAATAATCGTGAACAACTGTGGCAGCCATAATCGTAGTGTATTGGACCTATTTGCTCAATACGTATATCATTCGCTGGTTATTTAATTAAAACTTTGACCAAAAAAACGCATTGTAAAAACTTTTAAAATTTTCAATTAAGTTCTTAGTAATTAAGTTATGGCTTACATAGTTCTATAAAACTTCACGTTTTCGTGGTTATTATTTTGATTCCATTTACTAAACTTTCTTCGTGTTTTCACCAATGATTATTCTACTGACAAGATGCCCTACTAAATGCTACTAAAACAAATTGATATCATTTTTAAACATAGAGATATTAATTTCATTTCAAACGTAAATACTTTGAGATTATTTCAAATATATATTTATATTTGAATTACACCCTTTAAACAAATCGTAAAAAATACGGTAACGTATAAAATTAGTGATAACTCTATGAAAAAAAATTAAGTGAAATCAATTTTATGGAAAGATGTAACAAAACATGGAAATACATTTTTTTATACTTCTTACAAAAACTCTGTGTCAAAATTAGTTTACATAATCCTATACGCATTTGTAAGTTTAACTCATTGAATAATCTAAAAATAATACTCGTATAACCATATTGATGAAATACATAAGTAATAAATTCGGAATACAGCATAAACTTTATGGAATACTCTCGTGCAATGCTTCTTGGAAATAGGAAGTTTTAACACCAATACGTATTGAAATTTCACTAGATTATATATTTATCACATTCCCGTATA
>AGDA01061325.1:0-12625 GCA_000281935.1 Mengenilla moldrzyki | reverse complement strand
TAAATCGAAAAATTTAATTTATTAATTTACTAGTAAAGCTTACTGGATTTTCTATAAGTTTTAACTGATAGTTTAAATGCAAACTGATTATATTTCTACCAGATTTTTGTTACTTTATGATAAAAAAATATTATTTTCTTATTGATTTTATTTGTTATTTTAAAATTAAAATTTTATAAAAAATATTGTAAAATAACTTTTCTTATGTGAATTCTGCAAAAACTGAAAAAATTAAAGGAAAATTGTTTATGTTAAATAAATTTTAATCTAAATAGCTCATTCGCTCAAATAAGACCAAACGTGTCAAAGAAAAACTTTTCAATGCACGATTTTTTTTTCTAATTTCACATTTCGAGACAAATATTTAAATTTCTTTAATTTAACTTTTCTTTATATAAACGCAGGATAAAAGAAAATTTCCATATGAAAAACGAAAATTTTATAACATAGTCAAAAAGATTTCAACAGTGACAAAAGGTCTAATGAGCAGCTATTCCTATTCAATCATTCCTAAACTAATTATTAATTTCAATTATTTTTATGCATACTAATAATAATAACAGTACGTATATTTTTATTACAATTGGTTCTAATTTTTTTTCTCAACTCATAAGAAGGCAAATTTTTTTATGCTAAAAATTATTTTAAAAATTATATGATTCTTAAACTTTTTTAGTCGCTTTAATATAATGGTCAAATTGAAACGTCTCAATTTTCTTCATAAGTTTTAAAAAATTAACTTTTAAAACATATGCACATCTAGATCACAGGTCATCAAGTACAAATTTCAACATCTATCTATAAAATTGCATTTAAATTCTAGCCAATAGATATTGAAAGACTCTCACTTGTATACATTGCAAGTATTTAATAAATAAGTCCCATTGTATTTTACCCAAGTTAACTCCTGAAGTAGAGTCCAAGATTTTCTTGAGTTTAACACTGATTACAAAAGTGCGATTTTCGAATCTAAAGTGTTTACTATCTAAAGCGTATAAAAACATAGTTTTTATTTGAAATTTTCTACTAACCCTTTTGTCTTCACAAATATCTCGCTTTTTTGTAATCATAGCGAAAACCTCACACCTCTTCGAAAAACCCTCTAATCTAAAAATACATAATAAAACGTTATTTTGATACTTTTCTGATGTTTATTCAGAAGCGCCTAGACCCCAACTGTGATTTAAAAAAAATTCAAAACCCTTCCCGGGAATATACTTGATAATTTCCCAAATTTTCATGACGATTTTATGTATAGTTTTTGAATCCATCGAATACAAACAGACAAATATTCTATTTATATCTATAGATATATATATTTGCAAAGTTTTTTTTTCTTCTTATTTTTAATCAATTGAATCGAACAGCACAGTGATTGCAAATTTCGCAATTTTCAAAAAAATTTAAAATTTAGACTCATATTTTAAATTAATATAAACTTTTTTTAGCCCTAGATTTCAGATTTTATTACAACATGTTTCGAAACGAATTAACTTTTTGAGTCCCCCAGCAGCGCGATCGTGCTGTTATGTTTTCATGTCGAGAAAACTCAGATGTTTTGAGCGTTGTGTACAATCACAGAACAGTAATCATAGAAGTTCAATGCGCATTGTTCTCAATAGAGCAGCGTTTTTTTCTTTTCACTTATCCGAACCAGCGGCATTACGAGCCCTTGTGTTGCTATACACAGATAAAATAATAGAAATAATAGACTTCCATAATAAAAATAAAAAAATAATCAGAACAAATAGTCACTATGAGCTTCGAAATTCATCATGAAAAAAAGTTATTTTATAACAATATACATACGTCATCACTGACGTCATTTTCAAAGCAGGGCACCTAGTGGCTCTGGTCTTGACTTCTAAGAACTCCGTTTTACGAATACAATAAGCGTTGCACTTCTATATACATCTGTTCTGTGTGCACAACTGACGCTGCGTTAGTTGCTTGCTTGCGTTAGCAAGCAAAGCAAATGTGGAAGCGAGCGCTATCGCGCTATTTGGATCTTTTCGTGCGTATTTAGAGAAAGCGCTGCCGCGCTTCTTGGGATTACTTGATAGTTTTCGTAAAACTTTCTGGGACTCAAAAGGTTAAGGTAAAATATAAATTTTTAAAACTTAAAATGTAATTCAAAAATAATAAAAATTTGGTAGTGCATTAATTTAACGGATTCATAAATTCAAGTTGGAAGCATTATCAACTGAGTTCAGTAAAAGTTTTTAAATAACGCTATCCATAAATTTCTGTTACTTTTGATCTGCAATATTTAAGTAAGCAATTTAATAAAAGCCAAATTCCTTATTTAAATATTGTAGAATTACTAACGGCATTCCTTTGCTTTTGTAGCATTAATGTTACAATTAGGAATATATATATTTCGCACTATGGACAAATTTTAATTTAGAAATAAGACTTTTAAACTAAATATTTTAAAAACTTTGTTAAGAACCAAAATAAATTTTAATAAAAAAATACACCAAATTTTATAATTTAAACAAATATAACCATTTTTTTTATCGCATAGCTCATTTCAAATATTTCCTATATATTTCTGTCTCATCGAACATACGCAAATGTATGTACATTTAATTACTTGCTTACTTCAACTAACCAATGGGCTTCAAAAGTATATTTGTAGAATACATTTTTATAAAAAATTGCTTAAAAAGTCTATTTATATGTTATCAAAAACATTATAGCAAATAAATATCAGTCTAACGTTAGACTTAAATCAGTATTTAAAAAAGTTCTTCAGTTTTTTAATTATTTAACGTTAAAAAATATTCCCCGACTACTACACTAGTTTTCAAAAACATAAATTTTGTTTGAACCTGACATATAAATTCATCAGTAGAATAGCAACTATGAAAATGAACCTCAAAATTCGAATGATTTTTACATTTTTTTCTTATTGAAAAAATAAAATAAAATAGGGAAATTTAGATTTCCTGTGCAATCTTAATCACACACTATCTCTAATCAACGATCGAATTTATCTAACTATGGAACTGAACTTACATTAATATTTATTCTTTGATCGTTTATTTTCCACTACTTTTAAAAAATAAACTATGACAAAGATATTAAAGATAAACTTTATTATACATATAAGAAAACATTGTACTGTCACAAACTAACTTTTTTAATTTTAATTTTAAAAATAAACTAAATAAGAAAGCCATTTTTATAAAACACTCAAATGTAACAGTTTCCTATTTATTTTTATTCAAAAAATGGAAAGCAAAACTTAAGTCTATCAAAAATTGAATATTAGTCTTTCTATTTGTTTATAAAAATTGACTATTTTTAAATGAGTTGTTTATCTCTCTATATGGATTCCAAATAATTAAAGTTTTCGAGTGTTCTTTGTAAGTTCAAAACCCTAAAGGAAATCGTCGTTGTAAAGGAAGGAAATAAAAGGGACTAAAACTTCCCTGTTTCTTACACAACAATGAATTACAGCTTAGGCTTTAGAGCATATTATAATTCTTAAGAAAATTTACATGCTAAATTTAAAAAAAAGTCGATTACGCTATTTAAAATACAGAATATAACTTATTTCGATATTTCAAAACTAAATAAATAAAATACTTTTTCTTAACATTTAAACAAATCCTAAGTGAAATTTAATAACATATGCAATATCGGTATTTTGATCTGTAAAAAATCAGAAACCAGTCTCTTTAAGCAAAAGGATTAATTTTTTCTACAAGTACAACACACTCATCCGTATTTAATTATATTACATAAAAAAGGTAAAAAACGAATGAAGAAATTAACGAGGACTTTGAAGAGGTAAAAAATTTTTATTTAGAAGTTCTTTAAAATTTCTAAACACAGTTGAGTCAAAGCCAAAATACATAGTTAATTAGTGTTAACATATTGAACATCGTAAACCATTTCAACACATCTTGGTTTAGTTCAATATTAATGGTAATATTTATATAATAATTTAATATATTGAATCGAGAGGTGAACATGGACACTATCAAAACAATAACTTTTTTATCTCATAGGGCCTTCATTGTATCGAAAAATCACTTCTATAAAAACTGTACATAGTGAGAAAATCTACAATAAATATAAGAGGTACCTTTTGATTAAAACTTTAGTTTACCCAAAATTAGGAAAAAACGCTTTTTTTAATTTTTTGTCATTTTTTACTGGCAATTAGTAGTCTAATTTTCAATTAATGTATTCTAACATACACAAATTATGTTATGTATGTTGTAACTAAAGAAATCTTTTTCTACCACAATAGGAAGGTGTAGTCAAAAATATAACTTCAATTAATTATATAAAAAATATCAAGAGATTCGTTAAAATTTCAATTTAAATTTTAGTAACTTTTAATTGTAACTAGAAGTCAGTTGGCAATAAAAATAAAATCGAATGAGGTAATTTATCGTTTTGTAGTTTTTTTACTATGTACAGCTCTTGCTAAAGATACTTTTTAATAAAAGAAGTAAAATAATTAATACAATAAAAAAAACATTGGTGGATTTAACTATTTGCATTGGCTAATTTTTCCTCAACTAATAAAAAAAAGTGTTAAGTTACGTGGCAAAGTTGAAGGCGCGTGATGATGACGTGGGGGATGGCGACTGTAGTGGCGATGACAATATGTGAAGAAGCGTGACGAGGAAAAACGAAATTAAGGATAAAATTGTTTTGTACGCGTTTTCTTTTTATTTTATGGGAAATAAATTCAATAAAGTTGATCAAAATTTAATAAAAAGTAAATACAACTATTTGAAAATAGTAGCCTAATAAATTAATTAGTGCGACATTCAAATTCTACGCGTAGTGGATAAAAATAACTTAATAACTACAAATTTAATTATTAGAACTATTTTAGAGGATAAACAAAACTTTATCGTACACCGAAAATTAACTATTTTCGGATAGTTAAATAAGCTTTTTTGAACTTCTAAGAAAATCTCTTTTTTATCATTGTTTTAATCATTTTATGTAAATAATTAAGCGACTATTAAACATAGTTATTAAAATATATTTTATTATTTTTCAGTGTATGTTTTGATAAGTTCACATCTAGCACTCGACTAATTGTGGCATGAATGAGTCAACCCTTTTGATACGAGTGCCGGATATATTTGGCATCCATTTGATGGCATGTGTGATCGTGTGTTGGATATATATAGAAGAGTTCTTATTTAAAGCTTAGGAAAATGTTCATAGAAAGGCAGATTGATGATATCTTTCGGCCGAATCAAAACAGTTTTTTATAAGCACATTTTCGGTGTGGCACCTCATTCAGCGGGGGTATTATGTCGGACAGAGCGCCCGTACCGAAAGAGCTAAAGGCTTTGCAAAACAAGTATAAGTTCATTTGACTAAAAAAATTTCAACAAAATCGGCAACTGACAAATAAATATGTTATCTAGTTAATAGAATAACATTAAAAAAATTCTACTGATATTTTTGTATATGTTTAAAAAAAATGAAGTATTTTTTTTATAAAAAACAATATTTTTTCACAATTTTAAACAATATGCGAAGAATGTTTGATCTAATCTTATTTATGATTCCTTTTCTATATGAAATTGGTACGTGCTCACTTTAGTATAAAAGCACACTTCAATATGCGATTCCTAATTTACGCTCTCATATGTGCTCTATTTATTTTGAACATGATTTAATTTCTCTTTTCAATTTCGAAAATGTTACTCATCTGTAGTTATTTTCGATTTTTTAAACTTAATGTTCTATAAAAAAAAATTTGCATTAAAAACACAGCATGTCTCTCCTATTTAAATTGCAAATCAGTTTTTTTCTAATTTCAAACTATATTGCACAACATTTTTTTAATTTTTTGATGAATTTTGTTCCTTTGTTTTTTTGACGTATAAAATAAGGAGAAATTAATTGAAAACTCAATTTTCAGCCGAGAAAAAAAGCAATTAATTGACGAATTAATTAATACGCTTTTTTGGGCATCAAATTCATCATTAAGCTAACAGTAAAAAACGAATTAAAATTTAAGTATATACGCACTTGTTGCATTTTTTCAAAGTCTAAGCATGGTCTTTGGGTCACGTGCATATGGTTACGGTTTTGTTTCATTTGTCGAGATCGTTTTCTAGGCGAAACATCGTGTGCGGCCAAGCATGTAACAAACCCGTTCCGAGATCCGGACCTGGACGATGGGCTGGACCCTGAGCCGGACTCCGCGCCAGAAGTTGGCCGGATCAAGTCCACTGTCAGTGATCGGCTGCCGTCTAGCTTCAAGGCCTCGACCGGTGGCGTTGTTCGGAATTGTACTGGAGTTGCCATACTGGCCAGTAAATTATGCACTTCATTGTCAGACGAACAGGAGCTTAGGAGACCTCGTCTCTGGCGCAAACGATGCACCCTCAGATTAGGAGTGCGACTGTCGTCATCTTCGGTCATACAGGCATCGTACATAAGCAGCTTTTCGTCCAGCGATGACGAGTATGGCGTCTTAATACTAACATTATTGTAGAAGGCCTGCATCTCCTCATTATCAGGAAATGAATGCGATCGTGTCAGCATGGCCGGACTAGTGACCACACTTTGACCCGTAACCATTTGTTTATGCATTTCGGACCACTTCCGTTTCTCGGGCACAATTGTCGCTTCGTTTGCACTATTGATAACTTCTAGTTCTTCCTCTGACGAATGGGGATCATGCAAAAAATCCGCCGGAAAAGGACTGGTCATTGAACAACCCGTATCAGTTGGCGATATACTGGTTCGCTGTGACATCACTGTTCGTATTCAGACAAAAAAAACATGTTAATTTTACAAAGTATGCATTTTTTCCATTATGTGTTTCATGTTATACTTATAATAAAATAAATTTTATAAGAATTTAATGCGATTAAAGGCTTCATTTTTTTCTATTATTAACAAGAAAACATGACAAACTTAATCTAATATTTTATTTAAAATACATGTAAAAAACCTATGACGTTTGTTTGCTTCCCTTTTTTGAAAAAAGCTTTAAATTCAATTGATTAGTAATTTTCTTACCCTGTATCCATTTTACTATATTACTGCTTGATGTAAGCTTTTTATTTACGTTTTACTAATACTTGAATTTTTTATAAAAATTTAAAAAAAACATGTAAAAAATTAATGTCATTAAGGAAAAAAACATAAAAAGTATATTTCAAATTTTAATCTGTGTTATATTTAGAACACATAATATGTAGTAGGTGGCATTGTTTTTCAAAGTTTTCAATTACTATACAAATCGGAAAAGAAAAGTTAGTGCATAATTTGGATCCGATATGTCATTTTTTGGAAGATTACACTTTTACTTAATATTTATTCAAAAACTGAAATAAAACTTTTAACCGTCATTTTACATTACACGAAAAAATGGAATTTGTATTACAAATGTAATACAGGAGTCTTGCAAATTTACTTCTGGAGAGTTATAAGTTTCTGTCCTTTACATATGCAGCTACTGTATTTAAGTTTTTTTCCATTAAAAGTTTTTTCCATTTTAAAATGTTTGCTAAGTGTTTTGTAAAATGTGATAAAAGCTTAAAAAATTAATCAGAAAATTTCAGTAAAATTTTACGTAATTTTCAATTACACTGAGAAAAATTAATAGTAAAAAAGTGATAACAAAATTTTTATTATTATTAAAGCATAGTTTACTTTATTGTAACTATTAGATACTAATACTAATATCAAAAATACTGATATTGGGCCTGGCAAAAATGATCATTGTCATAAATACAAATATCAGTATAGTTGTAAACATTATCAGTTTTTCTAAGTGTAGAAACTGCTTCGTAAATATTAATAATTTTTATTAAAAGCTATACTTACTATAATTTTAATAGATGTCAGTAATGAAAATTTATATTTAAGGCACAAATTTCAATGTATATAAAAAGAAATAATTTCATTTAAGATATCTTACTCGTCCTTAGTTCAAACATTATAGATTTAATGTTTCTGATTTATAAAACACATTTTAATACATTGAAACTAATAAATAATTGTCTACATATATCTCATTTACATGTTTATAAAATAACCTTTTTTGATTTACTGATATAGGTTTTTCTAAATTTACTTATTGAATGCCAAAAATTATATTTTCTAATACGGTGAATGCATTTAATATTATGATACTATTATCACTAAGAATACCAAATTTATTAAAAAGTTGCCTAATTTGAATAAAATTTTACTTTATTTTCATTATAGAGATTATATTTTTGATTAAAAAATAGAAAATCAAATAACGTACCATTCTCTCTTTTAAAATTTAATCACTGAATATGAAAATACAAATATCATATAACCGATCACAATGAATAAAAACATATTTTATCCATTTTATTTCTTATAACTCTACAAGAAAAATTTAAATTTGGTTGTTCGAAGGAAACATTTAGCTTCTTCAGAGGCGTATTTTCGCGGGCTAAAAATTTTAAGATATCTCACTTGCAATAAAAATAGAAATTTTATTTTTTTATAGAATTTTTAGACACATTTTTAAATTTTCCTTCTCTCTTTTGTTAAACATGAAGGCTCTTTTTCTTTTTTTACTTGTTTTTTAAATGATTGTTTAGAGTCTAAACTTTAGACGATTGACTTCAATCACTAATAGTGATATCATTAACAATGTCATCACAAACGTATTCTACATAATCGTGATCCAAGATTATGTATCTGTGGTGAGCGTTTTTCAAAATGGAAGTCAAATCCGTTAAAAGAACACAAATCAGTGAAAAAGTAGTTGGGAAAATACATGCACAATTTTCAATATTTGTAAATTTTCGTACGCAAGAATACAAGTTTATGAAAAGAATTAATGTGTTTTGGTTTACAACAAAACGTATCAAAGTTAATAAAGATTAAAGTATTTGAAGTGATATATATTTTACAGTTTTTCTTTTCTGCCTCAATTTCCACATTAATTTTAGCCAATATATACAATTTAAAAAATATTTTAAAAAAGTGTTTAATCGCAATTGTTTTTATATAAATAAAAATAACATTAGTCTATAAAGCATAATTACAATTATAGACGAAGAAAATAGTTTTATATGTATATAAAAATGCTAAAAATACACGGAAAGAATTTTATTTAATTTTTGTCAACAAATTAAATATAAATAAGAAATGAAAATTATTATGATAATTATTTTCTATTAAATGAATTGTTTCCATTCTAAATAAAAATACTAAGCATTTTAATAAATATATTTTAATATGCGTAAGATAAATAAGATTCCTAATTTTTAAAATTTGTATCTAATAAAATTTTCAAATAAGTACTTTACTTATTAAAATTAAAGTTCTTGATTACTGCCTTTTGCAGTTTCATTATAAAAATTCTAAAAATAAATAAATTACTGCAATTAGGGATACTTGTTTCTTTACATATACATCCATTAGACTAAAAAAAGGTATCTAACGAAGAGTTACTAACAAACATATAGTTATATAGATTTTTGTGAAAAGTATTAAATTATTCATTAAGATAAAAATTGATATTTGACTTTTTCATGACAGAAAATCGGATATTTGGAACTCAAAAAAGCTTTTAAAAAATTTACCGCCTAGAGAATCAGAACTTTCAGAGGTTAAAAAGGGTACTAATATAAATTTAAAATTTATAAGAAATATAAGCATCACAAAAATAATGTTGAGTTTTCAGCTTTTAATCTACTACACATTACCAAACTAGTAGTGTAACAAAAATAGTTTATTATTATTTCAAAACATTTTTTCACAATTATATATTTAATTTAAAAAACATTTTTTCTAAATTAAAAAAACTTTTATATTTTTTAACAATAAAAAAAATCCCTAAATAAAATAAACTTTGTAAAATGCAATTTTTTCTTCTTAAACGTTGAATTAAACTGGATTTAAAATACTGCCTGCATTAAATGTAGTTACTATTTTAGTTATTCTTTAAAATAACAACTAAATATTAAAATATATTACTAAATATTTAGAAAATTTAATTACAGAATGCTACTATATTAATCCGTTTATATACAGAACAAAATTTATAAGCACTTTAGCAATATTATTGTTAAAAAAACAACTGTTATAAAAACTATGGTTATTTTTACTGTAAAAAATTACTAAAAAATATAAACTTGATTTTCAGTGAATTCCATCACAATTTTACCAGTAAAATTTAATTAAACTAACAACTCTGAAACATCAACCTCAAAGCCCGTAATATAGTTATCATTATTCAAAAATACCATTTTAAAAAATAGAAATATACTTAAATATTTTCTATAAAATTCAATATATCGTTACATACAGATATAAAAACATAAAAAAGTCGATCATTTTCAATGCTGAGAATATGAAAGATCAAGTTTTAGAAAACACCCTTAATAACAAAAATTTACTCATTTAGGTTGCGTTCACTGTTTTAAAACAAACAACATAATGCATTCATAAATAAAAACTTTTACCCGGCGGAATAAATTTTTAATTATTCATGAATTTACACCAACACTACACCGTTGCAATTTTTTCAACAGCATACATTAGCAGGATTTTTAAAATGACGACGCTGTAATGTTATTTTAACTGAATTTAATACAGACCGGAAACAAATTTCATGGAATTTTTATTGTTTTTTTCGGTATTGACAATTCAGAACCACAGAAAGTAAGTGTTCTGTGTAGATCTGATCTGTGAACACTAAATAACTCGTGTTCATGAATTAAACACCTTTAGTATCGAGTATAGTGTCTATCCAACCAGATAAAACAACCGAGTTTCGTTTATGAAACAACTTAAAGTCGTTGGCAAATTAAAGTTACTGATATTTATAACTTTGCTGTTATATTCAAGAAGACTTGATTCGAATGAAACTACTACCGACTTATTTCTAATTTTAAAATGAATGAAAAGCCTTATAGAAAAATTACCAACAGTTATACTTCAATTTTGTGAATGCAAATATTTGATATTCTTTTCAATTTAAAGCATCGTTTTTATTTGCATTAGAAGAAAAATTCTAAAATAAAATTGAAAAGCCCCAAAAAGACGAAAGAAACCTTTAAAAAATATTTTATAATTTTTCTTTTGCAAAGTCTAAAGCTTAAGAATCCATAAAAATTAAATAAAAAAAATACTGAAAGAACGGAAAATGAAAATAAATTCTTAAGCTATTTTTTTGCCAGTTACATTAAAATGCATATAGTGACAAAAACATACTTATGCAAATAAAATCAATTAAGGAAATTATTTAATACCACTTTGCGAATTTTATTTACAGAATATTAAATGCACTTTTAACGTTTAACATAATTTTAAAAGTCAAATGCAAAATTCATGTTTCGTTTACGTCAACGATTGGTGTTAGCTTTATCCATCAACATATATTTTAATATTATTTTTACGATTATAACTATTTTTATGAATGATCAATTCATTTTACTATTGTATCAAACGAGCATATACAATCGATAAATTATGGTGCAAAAATTAAACCTTATCTTTACACCGTAATCAAAAAATAGTTATGCATTTTCATACATAGCATTTCTTTGTTCATATAATTCAAAGAAAACTTTTTACATCTAATTTAAAACGCTGATTCCATTTATTTGTACTAGCTTAATGGCAACTAACAAATTAATGGGGAATTCTTTTTGAATTTCTTACATAACGCAAACGTCTTATATATAAAGATATTTGTCGTCGCGTCACACTGATATCAATAAAGTTTTCAAAAAACCATTAATTTTATTCTTCTCATTTTAAACAAAGGATGTGTAAACGTTAAAGCCATTTATATATCTACAAAACTTTTGATGAAACATTATGACACACAGTCTTAAACGTTTACAAAATATTCATTTAATTTTCATTTTATTATGAATAAATTAATATAAATACAAAATTATTAAAATATAATTAGCATATTCTAAATATACGTATTATAAAAAATTGCTTAATGCTAGACTGATGATGCTGTCAAATTATGTTCCGCGTAAAATTTAAAAATATACTTAAGAACATTAAAAAAATACACATTATTTATAAGTACTTAATTAAGCATAAAAAAAGTTAAATTCTTGCAATGCACTTTCCAGAAAGTTTATGTGTTTTATAAAAAAGTTTATCTGGAAAATAATAAAAACAAACACACACACTTATTAAATTTCTTATATATTTACCAAAAAACAACTAATAAAGTTTCGAATCAGTTCCAGATTATACAGATCTCTGATGTGTAAAAATAAGAAATATTATATTCTTTTTTATAATCCATAAAATTTATTATACTGAGAAACTAAATTAGATTAAACTGAACTTTGTGATTCTCATTTAAAATTCAAAATGACTTATTTTTATTTTTTTGAAAATACAAATCAAAACAACATGCCCAATTTAACATTGGTTTATTTAATTTGATTCAGTATTAATTTAAGGAATATAAGAATATTACACTTTTTAATTAATGCGCATCAAAATTTAGTCAATTTATTTAAATCTGTTTACCGTGAATCAAAAGTATTTATATTATCGCAAAAGGACATTGATGTAATTTTTATACCCGTCAAATGTTTTTAATCTAAATAGTATCTATAATTCGTCTTAAGGTAGTTAAAAGATAGCTTTATTTATTTACTTA
>AGDA01061250.1:0-16128 GCA_000281935.1 Mengenilla moldrzyki | reverse complement strand
GATCGTTTTATTCTGTAAAATGTTTATAAAGGTGATTTTTTGAAAAAATGAACTGTATTTTAAATTTAAGTGAATTTATGTTTTGCTACTGTCCAATTACAACCTTCCTAACCCATCCCTCAATGAATCATCGCACAAATGGCATATGTATTTTTCAATCCGAAGATATTTCTTATCGAATGAGGCTACTTAGAAAAAAATCGGCATCTGACACCTGGGAACCTTTCCTTGTTAGTCAAAAAACAGCAATAATTAAACCTCGTGAAATTTGAAACTCTGCCGACGTTTAATTGCTCTTAGGAAAAAACGCGTACACGAGTCGTTGCTCGTGTACGTATTATCATAGACTTATGTTTTTTTTAAAGCTTCTATTACCACAGTTTAGTGGGTTCGATTTCAAGATCACTGGGTCACCAGTAATATCGAAATCGAACACTATACTATAATAGCTTTGTTTACCCTCACTTATGACATAGAACACTGATCAATCTCACTACACTAATTCTACACTATACCGATCTCACACTGAGTCGAATTCCTAAATGCATCCACATTAAAGTGTCTATTTAATACAAACTTATTTTGTAAATGCTTTTAAGTATTTTAGTTTACACAACAAACAATTAAACTCCCAACTAATTTCGCTTAGTTTTAGATAGTAAAACATGATACCATAAAAATAATTTAAGTTCCAAAAACAATTAATTTTTGACAAAAATATATAATTGTTTATAACCATTTATTTTCAAGCTATTTTTAGTTAATTCTTGGACAAAAAAAACATAAGACAGTAAGTTAAATATTTGAATACTTTAAAACAATATACATAAGAAAACATATATCTTTATTGCAACATACAATAAAAACAAATTCGATATATATTTATATATTAAGCAACATAGAGTATAGCTTCTGAATATATTCTTTTAAAGAGTTAAAGGAAATGAAAATTTGTCATCACACTCAACTTCGAACTTTTCGATTATAAATTTGATCAGATTACTAAAGAATTTAATCATATAAAGCTAAATCCGATTTTCATATTATTTAAAAAAAATCATTGTAGCAAAAGAAACAGTTAGCTTAAAAAAATTATCTTGATTTTTAAAGCATTTTTTATTTGATCAATAATTTAATCTCTGTTTTACGAAAGATTTCTATAAGCTTTTAGAAATATTTCAAGATTCAGAGATTGAAATTCTGAAACTGATTTAGCCATAAATTATGAGTCAAGTATTTAATAAATCATTAAATCTAATAATTTATCATCATTTTATTTATTAATAAATAAGATAGATTTTTCTAAACAAAAAAGTTAAACCTGTGTTCGTTTGCTCAGAGTTCGGTTGAAGAATTGGTGCAGAGTTGTCTTCGAACGTGTTTGTAGGTGTTTTCAAGCACATTTTCTTCAATTTCATCGCAATCGGTGATTCATCGCTGTTTGCGCCTGCAAATAGACATTTTTAGATGAATTAAAAACTCAAATGTCTCAAATTCATTTTCATGCATTGCAAACTCAACTTAACACGACAATACTTTTTTAAACATTAAACTGCAAGCTTGAATTTTAATCAGTTGCAAAGTTTACTCTAAATTTTTCATTTCAATATGCCAAGTTTGCTTTATTCACATATTAAAGCCGCTTCAAAATTAGCTCTGTTTTGCCATGTGTACTTGTAAGTATTGTATGTTCTAATACTGGTTACACTCCCTTAACACTTACTTTGATGTTTATCGGCTAGTTGGATTAGCGGAACGGGAAGATCACGTCTTCGGTAAAAACACATTACCTTTGCTTCTACATTTCCTGATGATGTTTTATTTAGCTCTTCAATGCGTCGAATTAAATACGGCGATGATCCGGAAGTCTCGAAATAGACATAATCTACAAGTATAGACAAATTTCAGTGTTGGTTAACCAAAAGTTTAAATGTGCCAATCTCTTACCTCCAACACGATACATATTCGCTGCCATTTTGTTCTGGTTGTATTAACTGATTACCATTGAATCAAGTTTATTTCAAATTACAGAAATTTGTAATGTTCATAAAATTAATACAAGAAATAATCACTTATCTGCCATATTAACATAATATGAAATCAACGCTTGCGCTTAATTATTTAATTTTTTATTCAAAAGAAGCGTTGATATCTTCTTTTCATGATCACAGAATTTAATGCGGAAATTTAAAATAATAATTACATCCTTTAATCAGTCGTTTGATAATGGTAATTATTGTCTATGCCTAGAAGACATGCCGCCGCATGTGGTAACTGATACACAGATTACATACGTTGCAATACGCATGTTTTTTGCGAATTTCACCATTTTTATACGCCATTTTGTTTTTGGGAAATGTGTTCATTGTTTATAATCTAAAAAAAATTAAATTGTGTAAAAAATCAACTTTTAACGTAAAAATTAGTTTTATTCACTTAAAGCTTAATTAGGATATAGCCGCTTCAAGTTATAAGAATTCGAATAAGAGGCTCGGTTCAACTGAAAATAATATCGAAGCCGAGTTCGGCCATTTTGACACTACATTAAAGATCAATTGATTATTTTACAGAACTATTTTCACCATGAGTAGCAGTCAGCCTCAAACTATAAATGCATCATCAGCATATGCGGAAGCATTACAAAAAGCGAAACAAGTATTTATCTATTTTTGACTGGCTAATGTTTTCAATTAATTTTTTTTTAGATTGCCGCTAAAATTAACCCAAAAAGAGCACTAGATGAAAAAGGTACAATGGATGAACTTTAATGTAAATTTTTAATAATTTTCTTTTTAAAGTTGATAATGAACCTAATAAACGGGTAGCTGTTAACACGCCGCGTTTTTACCGTGGTTTAGAAATTTTGACGTACACAACAATTGGTAGCCATGTAAGTTAGATCAAATTATTTACTTTGAAATAATATTTGATGCGATTTCTGGTAATTTCTGTAGGCTTTAATCTGCTGTTATTACGTTTGCTACACTAGAATATAAGTTTAATAAACTTGAAAAAATGTGAAAGCTGTTTGAAAAAAATTATTATTATCACCTCTTATTTATACCCTTTTTCAATATTATATATCTAAAAATTGAACCTTGTATTGATTATTCTTGTCGAGATCTCTATGATGGAAATGAATTATTAAAATTTACTAGGTCAATTAAATAATAAAATAAGTTTTGTTTAGTATACATTTCTTTCTTTGTATTCAACAACAGAAAAGCTTTAGTATATGTATTTAATCAGCTCTTAAAACGTTGAATTTGTTTAAAACTTTAAAAAAAAATCTCTAATTAAAGTTCTAAACTATAATCATTTTATATTTAGTTTATGTTTGACTTTATTTTATTAATGAATTTATAGTCAGACTATTTGTGCCAAAATGAATACTTTTGTAAGAACGCATAGCGGTGAATTAAATGATGCATGATTTATTTTAAATTTTTCTATCTTAGTTTTTAGGTGATTTGAAATTTCTAACAACTTTAAGACAAATCTAGTTTCGCACATTTAACCTATAAATAAACTTCATAAAGATAAATGAAAAAATAAGCACCTATTTTGAACTTTTTTCAATTTATATGTACATTTTAATTTCCATATTTGTGTTTATTATCGCAATGTCACTAATTTTCTGTATTATATCTGTATAAAACAAAACATTCCAAATAATAATTTTCAGATTTTAATTTTCTATTTTTTTTTTTTTTTTTTTTTTTCATTTTCTAGACCCAATTAGAGATGTTGGTACCTGGTGCAAAAGTAGGTTTAATAATTGGAAAAGGTGGAGAAACAATTAAACATTTACAAGATAAGAGTGGCGCAAAAATGATAGTGGTACAAGATGGTCCCAATACTGAAGGCTCAAAGCCATTAAGAATTACTGGTGAAAACGAAAAAGTTGAACGAGCTAAGGAAATGGTCGGTGATTTAATTGGGGACAAAGAAGATCATTCTTCGGAATCAGTGTCTAATTACGGCTACGGAGATAGCTCCGAATGTGAGGTAATATTATATTTCCAGAATTTGATGTATTTATCTCACACGCAAAGAACATTATTGAATACGTTTTTTTTTTAAAATTTTTCATTTTTAAGTGTCAAATAATACTTGTCAGCATGTTCTAGCTTTAACCCTTGCGGTCGGTGACTTTTACTAATAATATCTTATTTCCGTTAAGACCTGTAATTCGACACTTCATACAAAAGAATATCAATAGCAAAGGAACCTTTTCAATCACCAATACTGCGTTCCTCCGCTTAGAGATAACGAAATCTAACATAAACACCGATTGTCGCCGCTCAGGCGACATCCGACCTGCGGCGTGAATCGCCGTGGCGCCCGAGCGGCGCCTTCCGACCGCAAAGGGATAAAAATAAAGTTTTTTAAACCCATATAGTAACAAATAAAAGGCAATGTTTAATTAACGTGACATATTTTTTTTGTTACTGTGAAATTAAATGAAATATTAAACCTATATATCGATTTTAATAATTAAAAATATTCAAACCAGTAAATTATGTGATTTTCAATTTATTTACACAAAAAATCTCATTTGAATGAAGAAACCGTAGGCGGTATTTACAAACGCTTAAAGGTAAAATGCTAACTTGTTATTAAAGAAATACACTTTATTGCATTAATAAAATTGTAAAAAAAATCAGAACTATAGTAACTTTTTAAAAGTCAAAGATACATGACTCTTAAATATATTACTTCATAGAACTTTATTTCCCATGAAAAGAAATTTTAATCGTTCATTTCAATTTTATTTGAATCTAAGGGAGTGATTTTTTGTGACAATATTTAGTTTAATTTTCAATGTAAAAAAAGGGATTTTTAAGTTACAAAAATGTAAAACTCTTTTTCTCTTATTTGTCTGATCTTAAAATCTAAATTTATTTCTACAAAATAATATTTGTAATTTTAAATTTTTAACTTCATTTATTTTTACACACCTTTTTTTAATAAATTACTCGTATATGACTATAACCCTTTGCGTGTACAATATTATTGAATATTATTTATTGTTTGTTTGCTTTCTTAATTAAAATACGCAGTTGGTTGTACCAAAGTTTGCTGTAGGCTTAGTTATCGGTAAAGGTGGTGAAATGATAAAAAAAATACAAACAGAAACGGGTGCAAAGGTTGTTTTTAATCAGCTGAAAGATGACAAGTTTAGTGATCAGAAATGTATGATTTCGGGCAAAACGTCGGCTGTAGAAAATGCACGTAAACGCATACAGGAGTTGATTTCTGGCGCAATGGGTGGTCAACGTAACAGTAACCAGCAACAGCAACATTCACAACATGGTGGTCAGCATCATAATCATCAGCAGTCACATCATCATGGTCAGCGGCAGTCGCAACATGATGGCCACCAGCAACAAGTTTCACAAGACTATTGGAATAACCGTATAAACAATATTATTGAAGTTTCATTTACTGTGCCCACAAGCAAAGCGGGAATCATTATTGGCAAAGGTTAATAACTATGGAATTTTTTAATTTGGATTATTGAGATACTTATTTACTATAACTTCGTCTAAAACTTTTCTGATGTAGTCCTTCTCTTGTCGAAAGGTATATACATCAAATCTTTGAATAAATTTTGTTGCTTCTTCTGGTATTGTTTGTAAAACAATGTTTTGTTTGGTTTCGCGTTTAAAATAACATCATGCCACGGTCCTCGCCACGCATTAAACATTAAAACACTAGTATTTTCTGTATGAGGTAAATAAACATCGGATTTAATTCAGTTTAAAACATAAAATGTGACCTATGTGACGCTCCTCCATTTGTCGAGTGTGGCTGGTACAAAAAAATGTGCTTAAAAAACTTTTTTCTAGAAAACCATTACTGTAATAATTATAATCAATAATATTAAAAAGCATTTATAATAAAAGTTTATGTTAAAGTAGAATGTAAATTAAAAATAAATAATAAACAACAATGGAAAGTATATTAATTACATAAAAAATCAATAAAAGATATAAATCAACGAAGCTTAAAAATACGAAAAAAATATTTTTTGTGAAAATCACCACAACCCTTTCATATCATGAGCAGAATGTTTAAGTTTAACAAATTATGTAGTTTTTATTGCAAAATATGCATTATTCGGTGATACAGAGGGCGAAAAATGAAAACATTTAGCGATATTGGCACCGCAAGTGGACAAACAAGAAAACTGCATATACTTGCATACAACGTAATATATGTAAATTATATTGATAAGAATTGGATCTATTGTGTTACATTTTGTTTTAAATTTCGAAAAATGGAAAAAAATGCAGTTTTTAAATTGCGCGCCAACAGTACCTCAAAACAAAAAATTATTGATAATTTTTTTGTAAACTTTTTAATTCTATATAATTTTTTTAGAGGTCATTTTTGAAAATAACCGTTAATTTTAGCGTAACATTAATTTTTATGTTTTGTCATGTTCTATTTTCAACCCTTATATCTCAACCTCAAATGAATTATAGCCGAAACAGAACATGCGATTTTTTATCTAAAATTATATGTAAAAGACTAAAAGTATTTCAAAAAAAATCGGGATCTCAAATCTCAGGTGGTTTCCTTGTCAGTATTCAATTTAACCATATAAAAATGACGGCACATTTCAAAAATCTCGCGACACTATAAAATTCCAGACCACAGTGATTGAATTTTTGGCTTATACCGTTACGCTAAAAAAATTACTATTCAAGTAAAACTTGATTCGTTTGTTTTGAATTTCTTTAATAGTTCATACGAAGAATAAAAAGAGTTTGTGCTGAACAATTAAGTCAGACAAAATTTAATTCTTGAAATTTTCGAACTAATTTATTTCAGTTTACTTGTTTTATTCCTTTGTACTCTCTTAAAAAATCTTTTAACAATTCGTAAAAAAGTGATTCCAATTTCATGAAGAGGGCTCAACATAGTGTTGAAAGTTTATCTGTTTGGTGGAGATAGAGTATGATTTTTTATACGCAATGAAATTTTAAATGTTTGAGTAAGTTTTTTTTCTGGTAAAAATAAAGGTGGTGAAACGATAAAGTCAATAAATCAGCAATCAGGAGCTCATTGTGAAGTGGATAAGAAATGCTTATCCGATCCTAATAATTTGGTCAACGGACAACCTGTGGAAAAGACGTTTATTATTAAAGGTGAATATGAGTGTGTAGAAGCTTGTAAGCAATTAGTTTGTGACAAAATAAACACGATATTGGATTTCACGCCACTTAATCAAAATGCAATGGCAGCAGCGGCTGCGTATCCGAATCTTTCTCAGAACTATAACTGGGCAGCAGCGGCTGCATATCCGCAACAATGGACCACGGTTGGAGGTACAACTCAAGACCAACAAGTGACTATTAATCCGCAAACTGGTGCAGCAGATTATTCGAAACAGTGGGCTGATTATTATCGATCGTTGGGTATGGTACGCGAAGCAGAAATGATTGAGCAAAATATTTTAAAGAATCAGGCACAAATGGGTGCAGTATCAGTCGCAACACCGACTGTTGCTGATCCGCAAAGTAATGTGGCACAAGTGAACGGTGCCGTTGCAACCGGTGGTGCCGTTCAGACTGACTACAGTGCACAATGGGCTGAATATTATCGCAGTATTGGTAAAGTCAAGGAAGCAGAAGCAATTGAAGCCCAAATTAAACAGAAGGTATGTAAAAATTTTTTTAATCAAAGTCGTTACTTCTATATATTCTATTATGCTTTTTTCAATGTATTATTTCATTTATATTTTTCTCAATTTGAAAATTATGCTTCCTATTTGAATTTAAAATGAGGTAAATGACACATTTAGTTATTAATTTTTTTAACACCTATTTGATTTAAACAACATTGAACTAAATATTCGATTGCCATTAAAAAAAAACTTCGAAAAATTTACAAAACTTTATTAGTTTCTAAATGGTTATTGAACTGAATGTTACAAAAAGTATTTGATGATTTTTATTATAGATGAAAAAACGAGAATCTCGGCTCAGTGAGTGTCTTGTCTTGTTTTTGTCTCGGAAACGAAAAAACGTCTCATCTCGTTGTTTGAAACGAGACCGGAAACAAAATGTGTCTTGTTTTCGAGACAAAATGAGACGAGTACTCGATTGTCTCGAGAACGAGACCTCATTTCCCATCTATAACACTGAAGAACATTGAAAATTGTCCAAAAATAAATGTATACTTTTCTGAAAGCATAAGTCTCATGTATACAAAATCCAAAATATTTTGACTTTTCATAAGCCAATTTTGTGGAAAGAGATGAAAATCTGTTTTTTATATTCAAAAAGTTTTATTTCGTTAAGCAATTAAGCAATTTGCGTAAAATTCTTTTCAAAAAATCAAAAAAACTTTTTTTACTTATGGTAAAAAAATTAGCCAAAAATCTTAAAATAGGTTGAAATTATAAGACTTTAAAGGTGAAAAACAAAAAAACACGTTCTTTTCAAATTTCAAAATTTATTTATTTTTTTTTTCAACTTAAAAAATAAAATTTGTCTGGGAGAAAAAACTATTTCACTATGAAGTTTTTAAGTTTTTTTTTAATTTTACACCGAAAAAACTTATTTCTGATAAGTAGTTTCTAAGTAAGAATTATTTGAAAATTGTAGTAGCAAAAACATGTACATGTGACAACTGATCTAATGGTAATCCAAGTACTATTAGTAAATTCAAAAATAAATTTATTTTTATTTTCACTTTTAGTTTGAGTTTAAGTTAATTTTATTTGTATTATTTAAAAGTAGTCGAAAAATAAAATAAAACTCCATAATCAGGCCAGAGAGAGAAGAGGACGAGAGAGAAATATTTAAAAAATGAGTTTTTCTTTTTTTTAAAAAAACTTGCTCATGTGTGTGAGGGCCAATGTTTTTTGACAAAATAGTTAAATTAATCAAACTTATTCAGGAAAGGGAGAGGGTTAAATTTTGAGTTTTCGTTTTCATAGTGAAAACCGGCTTATGTACCTAAATGTTATTGTTTTTACGCAAAATAATTTTAATTTTCTTTCTCGGTCAGGAAGGGGAGGGGTTGAATTTTGAGTTTTTGTTTTTATAGCGAAAACTGGTTTGTGTGCGTAAGAGCTCTTGCTTTTATACAAAATAATTTGCATATTCATATTCTCTCAGAAAGGAAATAAATATTGATAGTTTTCAGTTGTGTTTCCCTATGGAAATGAATGAGTTACGATCATATTCTTTGTGAACTAAAACGGGCCTTTTGTTTCTTATTGATGTTTATATCAACAATTTTTCATGTTTGTAAAGCTTTTCATGTTATCTAAAGTACTTTTTTATATCTCAGAATACTTTTTCCTCCATGCGCTGGGGCATCCTTTATAAGTAGGATTACCATACGTCCCGGTTTTAAGGACTTGTCCCGGCGTTCCGGTCTGTTATTAAAAATATCCCAGTTTTTCTCAGAAAAATGAAAAATAATTTTTTTGTATTTATAATGCTACAAATTGAAAATAATTCTTATAATGCTTTATACAATTAATGTAAGCCATCTAATTTTTCTCAAAAACAAAAATCATTAATTTATTTTGTAAGACGCAACGCTATGCTCCGCTTAACGCTTAGCTAATAGTGTACAGTACTACAGTTCGAGAACCATATTGATAGTCATGTATTGTGTGTATTGTTCGGCCCACAAGTAAAGACTGAGCAAATAAATGTGAGTACGAGTATTTCCGCTCATGTGAAAAATACATTTCCAAGCAACCAGGTTATTATTAACATGTTTGCCCTTTACGAAGAGCTTTGAATGAACTGGTGTACTGTTCATCCGTCCAGTTTTTTTTAAATTATATTATATTTTTATTATTATATATATTATGTATGTAATTATTGTATTATATATTTATAAATAAATAATACATTATATTATATTATAAATTACCAAATTTTCAATAAATCATTTAAAAAAGTTTTTTTTTCGGGGGGAGAGGGTGCAAGAGCAAAAAACCGGAAGTGTCCCGGTTTGGAATGAAAAAATTATGGTAACTCTATTTATAAGCCATGTGCAATCCGCCAGTATATTGCCTTTACGCAGACAAAACAGTTTTCGCTGTAAAAACAAAAACTTAAATTTCAACTCCCTCTTCTTTCTGACTGAGAAAGAAAATTAAAATTATTTTGCCTAAAAACGATTAAATTTAGGTACATAAACCAGTTTTCATTACAAAAATGAAAACTCCAAATCAAACCCCTCCCCTCCCCGAATAAGTTTGATTATTTTATCTACTCAATCACATGAGCAAGTTTTTAAAAATAAAAAAAAATCATTTTTTTAAATATTGCCCCCTCGTCCTCTTCACCCCTTCCCTGATTATAGGATTTATTTTATTTCTAGACAACTTTCAAATAATACAAATAAAATTAGCTCAAACGATAAGTAAAAATAAAAATAAATTTATTTTCGTATTTATTAATGGTTTGGATTGCTATTGCATCAGTTATCACATGTACATGTTTTTGCTACCACAATTTTCAAAAAATTTTTACTTAGAAATTACTTATCAGAAATAAGTTTTTTCGGTGCGGAATTAAAGAAAAACTCAAAAAATTTATAATAAAGTAATTTTTTTCCCACACAAGTTTTATTTTTTAAATTAAAAAAAAATAAATTTTGAAATTTAAGAAAACGTATTTTTTTAGTGTTTTTTCATCTTTAAAACCTTATAACTTCGACCTCTTTTAAGATTTTTGGCCAATTTTTTTTCCATAAGTAAGGAAGATTTTTCTCAATTAAAAAAAATTCTACGCGAATTTTTTAATTTCTAAATGAAATAAAAAATTTTGAATGTAAAAAACATATTTCACCACTTTCCACAAAATTGGCTTATGAAAAGTCAAAAATATTTTGGACTTTGCATACATGATGACATCTATGCTTTTAGAAAAGTATACATTCATTTTGGGACAAGAAAAAAAATTTGATTTGTTCTTCAATGTAATTTTTATACAAAAATTCATACATCATATATTAAAGGTTTTTTATTGAAGTTTTCGCTAATTTTTTTTTATAACTTATATAGAAACAATAATTATTTTACATACAATATTAAAGTCATATACCTTTAATTAAAATGAACATTATTAAAAGCTAATGTTATAAAAGAGTAAAAATAAAATGTAAACAATAAACAAGTAAACGAATTCTAATATTGCAAACAAGTGACAGAACGTGCATAAAATTGAATAATTATACTCTACCAGTTATTTGAGAAAATATACCAAATCAACTTAAAAATTATTTCAATGACATGTTATGTATAGATTGTTTGTTCTCTGTATCAAATCGGAAAAAGCTATTATTGACGATATAATGCGAAATATAAAACTTTTGTTAATTCAAAATAAAGCTTTTTCGTGTATATTATAATTTCGTAAAACTCTTGAAAATTAGTTTTCTAAATTTTAATTTTTTTTGGCTCCATTTCTTAGTATCCTTATGTTAGTTTCAAATAAATTTGATTTATATATTATTTTTAACGAATATGAGAAACGTTAAATTTAAAACTATTTTTTATATAAATGCTATTCATTGGGAAAAAAAGGTTAATTCCTCATACGTGATTTAATTGATCTAGGGTTTTATTAGTCTGAAGATTACAGTAACTAAGTGAATCTATAAAATCATAATAAAATAAACGTATTTAAATATAGAAACGGTCGAACCCTAATCATTATTTCTATTTCATTTTCATATGCTTTTGATATTGTTTCAGTTTTATTTCTTTTATTGCTTGGTATGACATTTATTATTTTGAATACATAGTCAAAATGATCTTATAATTGATCCTATAACAGGTCATTATCCATATAAAATTTATATTAAAAAAACGTTTTTTTCATATTTGTATTAAAAATATCAATTACTTTTTTTATTTTGAAAAACGATAAAATGTATGACTTCAATTTTTCGTGATACAATACATATGGATCAATTAATGATTCCTTTTTTTAAGAATGCCGCGGCTGCGATGAGCCAAGCGACTGCTGCTTCTGCCACTACTCCCGCTGTTCCAGGTACAGATCCATCAAGTGTAGCTTATCAGCAAGCGTATGCAGCATATTACCAAAACCAGTATGGTTACAATGCGTTTGCATACATGAATCAACAACAGCAACCTACTGGTGTCGCTGAAACAAATGCAGCCGCTGCCGTAAATAATGTTGCAACTGAAAACGTGAAATGATTAGTGGCACGTTAAGAAAGATCGTTCTTCCAGTGTCATTCATTCACAAATTCAAATGTTCTTCGTACATTTCCGTTCTGACTAAAAGGCCAAACAATCTGAGATTAGTACGATTATCTGCTAATAAAATGTAAGTGTTATAATAATTTTAGTATAAAGTTTTTTAAAAAAAAAACTAAATTTAAGTAATATCTTTACTATTTTAAAAAATTTTCTTTTTTTTTCTAAAATTTTTAGATAATTTAAAAATTGCGGACACTAGGTTTTAAATTTTGCCAATTTTTCATTTCATATTTACTTGGGCATTTCATTAAATTTATAACTTTTATTTATTCATTTTCTTATAAAAATTTTTACGTCGTCGATAAATACTTATGTTACTATATAGGTTTAAATAAAAATTAATATTTTACTTTTAATTGAGGGTTTTAAAAAATGAGTTTGTAATTAAAAAGTGCCGCAAGTAATGGAAAAATGTGACATAATATCAATTTGGCGTCGTGCAACCAATTGGCGGATTCCAGTCGACAACAATCTGGTCGTTTTCTGTTCATTTCAGTTAATTTTTTTGATAATATTGTTTTCTTAGAAAATTTTATTGTCAAAAATTTTAAAAGAAAACAAGCAGAATTGTTCACAAGTTTAAACTGTCGTCCTAAGCGGATCATGAAGATTTAAATTCATCTGCAGCAGAAACCAAATTAAAAAATATTTTTATAATAAAATTTTTTTAGAATTTTTTTTTCCAGACCATATGTAGGTATAATTTAACTTTTAAAATGTTTAAATTTTAATAATTTTTTTCCTTAGGTGCTTTTTTGAATTTTATTTTGAAAACAAAATTATTGGCACTTAAAATTTTAAGGAAAATCAATCAATATGAATAATTTAAATTCCTATAATTTGAGTAATGTTAGATTACAATAATTTTTTCGTTATTTTTTTTTCTCAATTTAGATTTTCGGATTTGACCGGGAAGATTTTTAATTGGAATTGATCTCATCAATGACGTATACAAAAGACTGATTTGTGGATCTTGTATTAAAATAATAGGTTCGTTCACTTTCTGATTTGATTCTTTTGAAGTTCGATAAAAAGAAACAAACAAATTTTAATATTATGGGAAATTTGAATTGTTTTTCAATTAATTTTTATACTAACGAGCTTTATAGAAACTATTGGGATCAAATGTTCATAAATTGACTAGACTTTTAGTACTGTGTTTCTCCGAAAATAAGACACTGTCTTACTTTTTTTGTCCAAAATACGTGCTAGAGCTTAATTTCAGTGAAGAGTCAAAATAAAAGTACATTTATAGTTTTTCATTTATTATTTATTATTCAATTACAGTCATTTCATCTTCTTCTGGAACACGATAGGGCTTATTTTGAGGATTTCTTATTTTACAAAAAATTCCAAAAATTACGATGGGGCTTATTTTCGGCGAATGTCTTGTTTTCGGAAAAATACGATATTAGCTTAAGTTTGAAAATTGAAATAGCTAAATGTCGGAGTTAGAAATTCACTTAGTTTGTACTCCAAATAGATTTTGTAATAAAGTCATTGATATATTTATATTTTAATGACTACATTTTTTAAATGAAATATATAGTTCTATATTTTAATACAAACAAAATTTTAACGAATTTTAACATTTACAAAAAAAGGTTCAAAATTTTCGAATTATAAATAGAGTTGAATTAATTCTATATCGTTTAATTAGATTATTCAGTATCTAAATTATAATTGTTCACATCAATAATACAAACATTATCGAATGAATGTTTCTTATAATATTTTGTAGAATAACCCTGTTTTCCTTCTAATGCTTTATTGATGGTTACTCTGTAGTTCTTACTTTATTTTTAAAATAACGTGAATTTTTAATGAAAGAAAAAAACCAAATGAATTCTATAAACAGAATTGCTCTTCTTTATTTTTTTCATTGTATTTTCTGCCTTCTACAATAAAAAAGCATTAATTTTATGAACAGATTTTTATGAAAACTATTTATGATTGGTGTCATAATAAAATGTAATATTTATTTTTTAAATTTTTTTGTTGTGTAATTGAAATATATCTGTTAACGATTGCACTTTTTTTATAAAAAGTCACTCTAAATATTTTGTAACTATATCACTAATGAAATCTGCACTTTTGAAGAGAAACTTAAAAGTGTATTGTTTTTTATTATATATAAAGTAAATAAGTATGTAGCTTTTTGTATTCTTAGTGTTATAACCAGGCCTGTAATTCGATATCAGTATTGCTTCCAGAAAAAAGAAATCGCACAAAACGTCTGTGTTTTATCTAATGTTAATGCGAACTAAACATCACCTGTGGTTTTTTGGAGATTTCGTATTTGATGTAACTAAAAATAAGTTTATAATATGATTTTATGTTAAGCGTTAATCATGAACGAATTATAAATTTTTGATTTTCGATATAATTGTTTACGCATTTTGATCATGTATGGATTCGATTAACTTTTATAATTTAATTTCAATGAAAACATTGTATTTATTGAGAACTAAAATAATATCATTGAAGTAAATAAATTGTATTTTCGATTTTTTGCAATATCAATTTTGAGAAAACATTTTACTGTTGATTTGAGCATTCTGGTAGAAAAAGATCATTAGTTTATTATTATAAACAAAAGCCAGCGTACAGAGATTTAAATCATAAAATGCTCGTAAGTAAACGAGGCCCCACACTACTGTCTAACTACCACTCTTCGTAATTTAAGACTTATCTGTACGATACATTTATATGTTGTAATGCGCAAGTGTATTTATTTCTACTAAATTTTCTGCTAACAATTTTTATAATCTCAGGAGCTTTAAAATACCTACAGTATGTGAACACAGTGATCTTAACAGTTCACAACTTTTTTTTTAATTTTAAAGAATTTCGCCCCAACTCTAAAATTCACCATTAACCGTGAAAGACACTTCTCAAGTTTAAAACGACATTAAAATCACTATTTCGGGCGAAAAAAAAATTATTAAAATATCGGGAAATTCTAACAAGAAACTTTATTTTCGATCTTAAGTAAACCACCCTATGTATATTATTTTGCATAAAACACACAAAACCAAAATAGCAATAAATCTATGAAAATTTAATATTAAAATTTTTTTTAATTTTATTTTCAACCCTCTAGAACAGTAATTTTCAACTACTGTGACGCGATAATTTACGGTGCCGCGAGATTCTTAAAATATGCCAATAAATTTGACGGTTATATACAGAAAAATAGCTGAGGAGGCTTTTGAAAAATGTATTTTTCTGTGTGAGTGTGTATCAAGAATAATTTTGAAGTATAAAGTGGTATAATCTACGTATAGAGGTGATAAGGAGATATACTCTCTTTTTTCACACAGTTAATTAAACGTTTCCTTTCAATTAATCTAATTTTAGTGTGCTACTAAGTTTTTAAATTATTAAAAGTCTGCCGTATTCAAAAAAAGATTGAGTCACTGCTCTAGAAACTCTATCTTGTGAAATTTAAATATTCAGAATTCGAAATAATATTACATAGCGAATGCAATAATTTTTATTTTAGTAATATTCTGGGAAACTTGTTGATAATATTCATTTTTAGCTGGTATTCAGAAAAGGAAACGTCTCATTTAAGTTACGCATCTATGTTAATCTACGGCAAGGATCACACGGTATAAAAGTTTACGTTAGGATTGCAATAAAAATAGCTACACAGATTCATAAAATTTTTAAAAAGTGTATGCGATTCCTTTATTCAGTACTGAAAATAATTTCCATGTCACTGTTCAATCTCATGTGCATGTGATAAATAAGTTAACATTTTAAATATCATAGTAGTGCAGAAAACAATTTATCGATGATTAATTTGAAAAAATTTTATTGATAAATGTAAATATTATTTTAATGATTGAAAA
>AGDA01061244.1:0-10220 GCA_000281935.1 Mengenilla moldrzyki | reverse complement strand
AAATCGAAAGAAATACAAATAGTTAATATTATTTATTTATTTACATTTTTCAGGTAGTTTTGTGTGGCTCCCATAATAAATTAAAAAATAAAATGTGGCTCAAAATAGCATCATATTAACTCACTCATGGTCTATAGGCTTATATGTATTTGCAACAATATATTCTATTTGTAATGGTTTTATTTATTTATTTTTAGGTGCCTTTTTTAAATTTTTTAATATGGAAAAAGCTTGAAATTTCTACAATTTCCCCTTATTGTTCATTTTCTTTTTTTAAATTTTTAGTTCGTAAATTTTTATTATACCCCCATACTGGCAAATTTCACGGGAAATAGCGACAAAGTTTGCTTGACAACTCTAATCGTCCAATTGATATTTTGGTAACGTCAAATGAAATTATACTTAATAATTATTTACAGCATTTTTTTAAAAATTTACTTTTTTTAAATTTGGCACCGAATCTAGCATTATATTTAAATTACCTGGTGCAAGAGGTTAAAATCGATCGAGTACATTTTTGAATTATCTCCCTTTAACTATCAAACTGCCCCCCCCCTGTAGGGCGTAGACTTCACGTTAAGAAACACTGTTCTAGTGTAATAATTTGGTAAGTAAATCAGCTCCGATTAAACTGAGACTGGCAACAGCGCATATAATCCATTAAGAGATGTCGATACTAATTAATTATTGCATAAAGTTAATTCTACCAAAATGACGATTGCTGCTTTGCGTAATTTGTGTTTTGTTTATGAGTTTCTGTCTTGCGCCTTAACGCTGTTTCATTCTCTTTGCATAAGAGAATAACAGTTCTCGTACAAGAATATTCGTATAAAGTTAAAGTTTCTTTACTTATCTTCTGTTAAGGAATCAAGTGCAAAAAAGGTTAAGAAACGCCAACTTAAACATATACTTAAGTGTGAAAGCTTGTGCTTAACGTTTACTATTTTTTTCAGAATGGGCAATGATACGCTGCTTTTGAACTCGATGGACGCAACGAAGGCATCCATTGTAAAAATGAACGCGGCTGGAAGTCGTTTCGCAAGCGTCAAGATTCCAATCAACGGACCCGGCGGTTTGCAGACGAAGCAGTTGACTCATTTGCCAAAACGGCCTCCGGTCGACTTGGCTTTCTCCGATTTGACGTACCGCGTGTCCGAAGGCCGCAAGAAGAGTACGTATTTCCATCAACGTTCTCACTGAATATTCAGACTTTGAGCTGTGTCAAAGTACAGATAAATTATTGTTTTGTATATGCTATGGTATTGCAATATCTGCTCAATTACTGTGTTGATGAAGGAAACGAATAGGGCCTTGAAGTGAAAACTTGTTTTGCTTTAAATCGTTTTTTTAATTGCTAATTTTTTCAGCTCTACGTATCTTAATAAATGTATAATAAACATTTTTTACCTATGTAGAGTTTTAAATAAAGTCGTGTCCAAAAAGTCTGTCCTGTTCGGGACAGAGTTGAAAAGTATTTTTGCAGACTTACTCGGTCTTGTACAAAGACATAGGACTGAGTAATTCTAAGTAGCTGTGACGTAAAATTGTCCTGTTCGGGTCACACTTTTTGGACACGACTTAAGTCACTAAACTATACATATAAGTAAAATATACTCAATGTGTAGCAGAACAAGCTTGATTTCGAAAAAGGTTTGATTAGCGTAAAAAGGGGTGTCAAACTCAAAAGCAAATTTGAACCAATATTCAATGCTTAACTTTCAATAGGCCGCAAAAAAATTATTGTTCATAGAAACAAATATTTTAATTTTGATCAATGTAATAAACATGTAAAGTTAAATCATTGTCTACGTTGATAGCTTATAAATATAGTATGAGGTTTGTAAAACCTCGGAAATATATACAGTCAATTCCGGTTAATCGGACCACATCGGTACACCATCATTTTGGTCCTAATAACCCTCTGGTCCGATTACACGAACATGCCCTATGTTACAAGACAAGACGTGCTATATGTAACATTAAAATGTCATTATGATCTTTATTGTGCAGCACACGCGTATGACGAACATGCAAACAAGAACTACTGTTGCTTATGAACTTTATTCATTGAAAAATAAATTTTAAATTCTTCGAAACGATCTACACGATATTCAGCATGCGAAGTACAATAACAAAAGGCTCTTACGAATTCCCGTCAATGTTTGAAAAGCTTATTCAGTGTGTTTTGACGCATTGATTTTACCGACCGAACTTGAACAAAATCATTACAAACATCTAACGTTACAATGGGGCTGCAATGGGACTCTGATTTTGAGGAACGAAACTATCGTTGAAAAAAAATTAAATATTATATTTTTATATAATGGTTTCGCGTTTCTGGTCACATTTCTATTTTAAATTTGCGTCAAATAAATTGATTAAATCATATGCGACTCGTGAGTTGAGAGTTTGATATCTCTGGCGTAAAGAAAAAATTCGTATATGCCCGCCACTATTAGACAGAGAAAAATACATTTTCCGTGTGTATGAATTTTAAACAATAATATAAATAACAACTTAATTCATTCTTTGTGTTGGAACACTCAATTTATTGTCAATTTGAACACTAAATTTGAACTTTCTATGTATTTTCAAATGAAAATTGAAATTTCCAAACGCACACAGAAGGTTTTTTAGTCAATGTTTCCGGACCATTTGATACTTTACCTGGAAATCGTGTACTTGGTTGCGGTCGAAACGGACGCAACGATCGCTTCTAGTAATTTATAATTTTGAAACATTTTCGTGCATTATTTATTTACAAATATTTTGAATATAGGTGGTACCTGGGATTTTGTGCCTAGCGATATTTTAGAATATGCTCTAGTGTACGAAAAGGTTGGAAACCCCTAGTATAGAGCCCCTCACAATACGTGATAATCTTAAAACTTTTAAATAAAATACTTTTTTTTAAGGATCCAAGTATCTTTTCCTCAATTAAATGAAACAGCTAAAGATTTTAGGCTGTAACAAATATTTAAATTTTTAAGTCAACGATTTCTGTTTTAAAGTCTATAATCAAATGGCAAGCATCATTTACTTATTCAAAACAAATTTATATTTACACATTTTAAATATTAGTAAATAAAATACTAATAATACAAATTCCAAATAAAATCTTGTCACTTAATTTTTTAGATTTCTTGAAGAAAACGTGTAATTTTTCTGATGGGTTTAAGCAAATATTCGTGTTCTTGAATGTATTTATTTTGTGACAATTTTAAATATGCGTAGAGAAAAAGTTTAAATGTTAGATATCCCGTACAGCTATTTGGTTTTTACGACGATATATAATGATTAAAAGAGGTATCAAATTTTGATTGCTTTAAAATCGTAAGTGGAATTTTAATTTAAAAACTTCAACAGATCAAATAGAATTTTCTATGATTATCGAATCTTTTGTGCATTGAAGTAATATACTATACAAAACTCATTAGAGTTGAGACGAAAATTTTAAGATAAATGTCCCGAGGTTAATCTTCCATAAGAGAAAACTGTGAAAGTATTTAATACCTATCTTACAACCCAGACTTCACCCCAGGGACTTTTTATCTTAACAGAAGGCGGGCTATGAAGGATGCTATCTGCGAAATGTGTTTAAAAGTCTCAAGATCTTGAAAAGAGAAATCGAAAATTTTGTTAAATCGAGACACCAAAAAATTTCAAAATTGGTCATTTCGAATTTCGAAAACCGTCTTTCGCTGCTTCTGAAGAATAACTGCCATCACTCTGAAAATGCTCTAAATTTATTTTGTATTTTAATTTTAAAAAAAATATCAAAGTTGATAGTTTTAAAAAATCGAACGTTAGAGTTCTTTTTGAATTAACCTGTGTAATCATTGAACATTAAGGTCTGCAGTTTTTGAAAAATGTTTAATATTTTTTCAAAAACGTTTGAAAATTTGATTTAAGGAAAAATAAATTGCGAGACAATAAATTTTATTCTTCGTTTATAAAAACAAGTACCATTATAGTATAATTAATATGCTTTTTCAATAAATAAAAAAAGTAAACATGTCCGTTTCTTAAATGATGTCTAAATCAAGGAAAAACCGATATTGTAACTGTAAAATTTCGATGCTACTTTGAAGTTTCAAGAACAAATAACTCCACATAGAAGTTATCAAAGTTGAATTCAGTTGAATACAATGTATTCATTTTTGCAATAAAGAAAAAGTCATGTTGATAATAATTGATTGTATATTGTTATCGAAAGCAATCAAAGTCTAACATTCATTACTTTTTATATTATTAATAAAAATAAAATTGTACATTAAAGGAAGTAATTATTCAACGTAAAGAATTTGTCAGTTCTTATATATCTTCTAAAAAAATTCGTTTGTTTTTAAAAAAGTCGAAGGCTAATATAGTAAAAATTATCGTAATGCTGTGTAATTATTATGCAATAATAATTGCAACTTTAACGAAAATGTTATTTTTGGAATTTCGTTATCGTAAAACGTAATGTTTTTAGTCATGAAGAATAATTAAAATTTAGTTAGACAATTACCAAATTGTACATTAATAATGTTCAGGAATTCGATACTGAGTAACTCCGATGCTGTGTGTATTTAAAACAAAAAGTTATCGTTTTCTCACTGAAAAAAAATTGTTGTTCTATATTTATTATTAAAAAAATATAAATATAATGAAAATTTAATTTTTTTTATTAAGTAAATTTTCTAATTAATATTATTATAAAAATTTTGATTTATCGAAGAAATGTATTGAGTCTATAAAACTAGTTTTAACACGTGAACTACAAAAAAAAATTTCAATGCAATGATAAATTTTAATATTATTATTATGTTTTCTAAAACCAGTAAAATGATTACTGGCTAAACATTTAATACTTCTTTAATTATTTGAGGAATAAACTTTTAAATTTTAATTTACATATGTGAATTTAGGATCGATTCAAATGTTATCTATTCTATTTGGAAAAGGCGATAATGAAAATATAACATTTCCGTTCTTAAAAATGCAGGTCGATCTGGATGTAAATATTTGATTGTTTAAATATAAAAAGTTAGTTTAATGTTTTTACTGATTCAAATAAATAAAATTGTTTATATTTCGAAACAAAATATAATGTTATTCAAAAACAAATCGTTGATAATTTGATTTCGTGACACAATAAACAATTTTTTGAGCTGAAACAAAGAGAAATTTAAGTATTGGATGACCAAATATTCGGATTTTCATCATTTGGTTTTTTTATTTTTTGACAACAATTAAAGGAATTTCTCGAAATCAGAAAAATAATTTGTTTTTACAAATTATTCAAATTTAAAATTTAACATTTCGGAAACTAGAGAAAAATCTACTTTTTTAAACATAAGCTGTTGTACTTTTTGTAGTTTTTTTAGCCTTTTTTTTTAAATATTTTTTAAACTATAATATACAAAGTCATTTCAAAGGAAAAAATTTTAAACTCGAAAATTACAATTTAACATCCGTCTGCAAATTGGTCTATAAGTTTTTTAAGTTTTTGCAATAAACCAACACTTTAAAAGTCTGAGTTGTTTTAAAATTTGAAATGTTTTGCAAGCCACAATTAAATATGTATTTATTAAGTATGCAAAAAAGTATTAATTTTTTTTTCACAAAAATTACAATTTTTTTTTCACGTTTTTTGATAATTTAGAAATTTGTTACAACGTTGTATTTAGTCTTTCATATCTGTTGTTTGTAAGTTCAAAAATATTTTGAAACACATGCGGAACGATAACTTTTTAAAATATAATAACACTAAAATAAAAAGAAAACTCAAATATATTTATCGAGTGATCCAAATAGCTTTTCGTAAAGCCGCATGGAGTTCGTGAGCCGTAACTTGGCCGCCTCTATAATATACTAAGCATGTTTTTATAGAAAAAATTAAAATCAAAATTCGATGACTATTTTTAATGTCTATTTTATATCTGTTACTATGTGTAACATCAAAATTTCCAAACGATAGAAAAATATTACCTTAAAATCTTGTTCCATGAGTGTAAAACATAAAAAACAAACTTTTCCCAGAATTGTTTTTTACTAATGTCATAAATACATTTACCTTCGCACAAAACATTTGACTTTTCTCGTTCTACAAATTAAATACTAATAAGAAAAAATTAAAAAGGTAATTTTTAAGTACTTTCTCAATTAAATAAAAATTAAATTTTTGCTGGATGCAAAATAATTGAAACATAAAGCTATGGCTTCTGCTTGTTTAAGGCTCGAACAAAACTTGTCCCTTAATATTATGTATTTCAATTAATTAACATTAAAAAAATAAGAAATTTTATTTAACCTACTAACTAGTGATTGGTACGTCAAAATATAAGTATGAATGATATTCTATATCATGGGAAATACAAAAATAAAAATATAAGACTAAAAAAATTTAAAAGTGTAAAATATAAATGTTGCGTGTAATCGCCGTTACAACACCATACGTGTGATCGTCGTTGAAACGCATTAAATTGTAGTTACTTTTATTGCATTTATTTGTTATTACTTTTCCGTTGTAATATTTGTTGACGTTATTTTGTAAAATTTCGAAACGTGTGTTTCTCAAAATAAAACTTATTGCCAGAAAGTCCAAAATTTTTATGTGAAACCTATATTTATATTGAGTCATATAAAAGATCTCCGCGGTTTTTTGCAACTAGAAGTTTTTGACGCTTATATATTGGGTAGTAGTAACCTGATTGTTCCAAAAGAACACACGCTTAAAAAGATATATTTCAGTTTACATTATTGGTTAGGTTTTTTTTAAATTCGTTTTTCGTCTAAAAGTTATATTGATTTGATAATGAATGAGATATCTGAAGAAATGCGCTATGCTATATTTTTTACTACAAAAAGGTAAAAATGCTGCAAAACTATGTCATAAATTTGTCCAGTGTATGGCAATAATGCTGTGAGTGAACGGAGAACGCAAGAATGGTTTGCTCTATTTCGTTCCGAAAATTTCGATATTAAAGATGCACCCCGCTCTGATCGGCCAGTCACTGAAAAAGTCGATGCAATTTTGCAACTATTAGAGCAAGATTGGCACGCAAGCTGTGAAAAAATAGCGGAGACATTAAACATCAATCATATGACAGTTTGGAAACATTTGCAAAATGCACGCTATAAACAAAAACTTGATGTTTGGATACCTCGGGAACTGACCTAAATTTGATTGATTGAATTAGTATCGCGGAAACGCTACTGAAACGGAATGAAATTGAACCTTTTTCGAAACGACTTGTTACAGAAAGAAAGCAATCCAAAAAGTGCGACCAGAACTGGCCAATCGAAAGGGAATTGTATTTCATCACGATTATACACAGCCACACACATCTTTGATAACTCGTAACAAATTGACGGTACTTGGTTGGAAGGTTTTGATGCATCCGCCGTATAGTCTGTGCACCGTCTGACTTTCGGTCTCTGCAAAATTCTCTTTCTGGTAAAAAGCTGGCAAATCCAAACGCTGTTGAAAATTACTTAGCAAAGTTTTCCAGCTGTAAACCACAGAAGTTCTACACTGATGGAATTATGAAGCTACCCGCAAAATAGAAGAAGGTTATTTATAATAATGATCAATATGTTATTGATTAAAAGTTGTTTTCAATAAACAAAAAAATTGTTTTATAATGTAATAAAAAATTGCGAAGACTTTTTTATGACCTAATATGCATACATGCTTTAACCTAACTTTTTTGTACTCTATAGCACATTTTAAATATCGTTGGGGTAACGTGTACTACTTATATTTAATCGGCAAACTCCTCTATAACTTTTCATTTTCCCATAATTTATTTTCTTACATTCATAATTTTTGTAAATAAATAATAAACAAAAATGTTTCAAAATAAATTATTCAAATTTCATATACTGAAAAATGTATTTTTCTCTGTCGAATAGTTAGGAGCAAATACGAATCATTATATGAGCACCATAGTATCCTCAAGCATGATGTTAAAAATCATTGCTTAAATGCAATATTAATGTTTAAAATTATAAGTGTTCGATTTCACAACACGTCATCGTCAAGTTTTTCAAATGCTATAGAATGTTCAGTATTGAACGACATTAGTTTACCCTCAATTTAATAATTTTGTGATTAATAATAATTTCTTAAAAAACTATTCCGTGTACACGTAGAGTAGCATGTCAAAGTTTAGAAATAACAGCAAAATTTATAAATGTTTAACAATATTAAATTAAAAACCAGTATTTAACAAGAAACGATACTAATGATAAAATTTTAATACAAATATAAGGTTAAAAAAGCTTAAGTTTCCTATTTTTATAGTACACAAAACACGAGTTTTCTATGCATACGCAGCAGATTAATTGGCTTGTGATTCCTGGAGCTTTTACTGAAAAGTTACATGTATAACAGCGTGCTCTAATATTGAACTAAATAAAATAAATATTAATAGAGAGCACTGCAACGTTCAGTGCGCGCGTTACCAAATTATATAGGGGAAATTTGCTCATATAAAACACGTTCGAAGCGTTTAAAGGCAGAGAGCTTTCAGTTCTCTCAGATTCTATTTTAAATGGTGTTTAAAATAGAACCCGGCGATCGAGCCCATTACGGCGATCCATAAGTCTATGAGCGCCTCACTGCTGCCCCAGTAATACTGATGAGTGCATCACGGCGCGTAACAATCATGTGAGCGCCTCATTGCGGCGAACGGTGTTTACGTCGTGCGCCTCATGGGGAACCGTAGGTGGCTAGTGCGCCCTATTGCAGCCAACTTTTTAACTTTCTTTTAAAGAAAAAAAGTAAAAAAAAAGAAGGGTTTTCCCGTTTGGTGCCAGGGTGTTGGAGATGGTTTAGCGACGGACTGTTGAAACCGATAGAAGCGACTAGTTTGGTGATTCCCATGACTGCGAGGTAAAAGTATTTACTTAACCGTACCCATACCTCGAAGTCAAGAATCCTGATCTGTACACTACCGAGAGAGTTAAGTCTACTTAACCTATTGTAAATGGCTGGTTATCGTGGTCGTCATCAATTAAATAATTTTACTTAAAAGCTAAATAAATGTTCAGTTTTTCACCACTCAACTTTGATGCTTTAACTCATGCGCGTAACACATGTCTAATTTTCTTCTGTTACTCTGAGTTTATAATAGGTACATAATAACAAGGGTACCATTGCATAAAAATATAAGTTTTATTTTATTTCAAAAGCTTCGGAACCTAAATGATGTCGAATTAATGTTAGAAAATATGATTTTTTGTAAAAAAAGTAAAATTTTTCCTAGAAAATGCTTTTATATATAAATAGTTTTACTACTTTACATAATGGCATTTATATTTAAAAAAATTTATTAAGACTCTTAACATAATATATTTGAGTAACGATTTTGACATACGTTCAATCAGTTAATTCTCATTGTCTGAAAGTCATTAAGAAATTCTAAACATTTAATTTGTAAATTGTTTGATAGATGTGAAAATGATTCTGAAGTCGGTCAGTGGACAGTTACGATCCGGCGAATTAACGGCAATCATGGGTCCTTCGGGAGCGGGCAAATCGACTTTGCTTAATATTCTTACTGGTTACAAGTAAACTTGTTTATCATTAGTCAAATACTTTTTCACCGGCAATTTTATATGGTAGAATCTCTGGTGTTGAAGGCTCGATTACGATGAATGGTACTGAACGAAACTTGAGCCAGTTTCGTAAGCTGTCTGCATACATAATGCAGGATAATCAGTTGCACGGTAATTTAACAGTAGACGAGGCAATGAATGTGGCTGCAAGTTTAAAATTAGGCAGTGATATCAGTAAGGAGACTCGTAAAGAAGTAGTAAGTAAGAGATTCGATTTTAGTGGCAAGCGTTCAGAGATAATGCTTAATTATACTGTGACTACAGTCAACGTTGTTTATTAAAATTGTGGTTTGTTATCGGATGCAACAACTTATACTCTTAGACTGTATTTAGAAAAAAGCTTTTAATTTTTACTAGCAATATTGAAGCTGTTCATTAATTATGTCGAATGAAAGAATGAGGAATATTCATTAGGCTTTTTCAAAAAGTTATACGATGTAATTATGTCTGATTTATGTTTACTCACAAACTTTTCTGTTCGCAGTTAACTCTAATTCATAGAATAATAACATAGAAGTCTCACGCCAATTTATTTCGTTAAATAGTGTTTATATGAACCTAATATACATGAACTGCTCATCGAATACAAAAAGTTGTCGCCAACACAAAATTTG
>AGDA01061223.1:0-14140 GCA_000281935.1 Mengenilla moldrzyki | reverse complement strand
AGAAGTCTCATGCCAATATACTTCACGGAATACTGTTTGTTTTAGATCTGTATAAATTTTAGTTCGTGACGTAGGTTTGCGCCATCGTACTAATGTTTTTTTTTCAGTAGAGATGCACAAATAAATAGTTTTTACAATTACCCTATATTTATTCTGTGTCCGGCAACAGTTTAACCAAACTGTAAACACTTTTTTCATTGTGCTTAAAATTTACAGTGTGCAATAAATCATAGAAATGAGTAATACAAACAATAACAGTATTTAAAAATTAATTGTTTTTCATTTAGTTATGAATTAATTAATGCAAATATATTTCTTTAAATATTATTATCTATTTTATTCTTACATTTTCACAACTCTATACATTAGTCTTAATTTTTTTACTAATGTTCTCTTTATATAGTCTGTTTTTATTATTGTTTGCTGTTGATAAAAAATTAATACCTATTTGTTTTTCTCCCCTTTAATTTGAACAAGTGAGTAAAAATTTTAACATGTGAACGTTTTTTATCCAGTCAAAAAAGACATTAAAGGTTTTTAAATTATTCACAGGCAGAAGACAGTATCTAGACGAGCCAGTAATGTTACTTTAGTAAAATGTTTTGTTACATTTGCGATATAAATTTTATATCTCTTCAAAACTTATATTAAATTTTAAATTCTAATGGAAAGGAAGATATGTGTGTTTTGTAAAAAATCTCCTTGTATCTGTAAAAAACTAATAGAAATCGAAAAATTCATTAAAACATTAACAAACGTTAAGGAAATTATAAGCACGAACTTACTTTTAAATTTACATTTATAAAATTGTTTAAAAATTTTACACGGAGAAAAAGTTTTAACAAACAAATTTATTAGTCAGCATTTATTGAAATTTAAAAAAACTGATTAAATGTAATAATTTTATTTATAAATATTAATAAATGTGTTATTAAAAGTTATAAATAATACAAAAATTGTACATATCTTAAATATTTTGTCACTTATTTTAATAACATTTCTGTTAAAAACGTAATTTTTTAATGGTTTTAGAAGATTTTTTCAGTGTACGTACAAAGCTGATAAATATTTCGAATTTTTTTTTGATTTTAAAGTATTTTATAAACACAACAAATGAATTTATAGAAAATCATTAAGTATTGAACTTTGAAATTTAAGAAAAGTTTTACAAGTGCTGTGAACAAAAATATAAGTTTTTAATAAGAATTATTTTTCATATTAATGTACTTTTTAGTATATTGTTATAAAAATTTAATATATATTTCAATTTTTATTCATATAACATTTAATAAATATTGTTAATAGGGGTTGCCAAACTTTTAATCCTTAAGGGTGATTTACTCAGTAAAAGGTAGTTCACGGGCATTTATAAACATGACATAAACTGTTGTTACTTTAAAAAAGATGTTTTGATTGGTTTACAAATCTCTATCCTAAAATTTGAGGTCTAGTTTAAAATTTTACTTAAAAGTGTTGTTATATTTTCAAGTATACTTACATTTTCAAACTTAAAATTTACGTTAAAGCAAATTGCTTTATTTGAGCTTATCGGGCTACTTTCAAAGCTTTTGTAGTTGACCAGTCGACATGTTGGCTACCCAAGGTATATATAATGTAATGATTTTATTAAATTTTTTACGAATGTAATAAACAGATTATAAATTTTAGAATTACACACAGGAATTGACAAAAGGCGATTGGAGCAATTAGGCCTAATCGATTCCCGCATTAGCAGCGAAATTTCGAAATTTAAAGCAAATTGATTTTGACGATAATAGATAAATTATAAATTATTTAAATATTAAAAAATATATTTATTTTAAGTTTGCATCACTGGGTGAGATTTACTAATGTGTTTATTATTACATACTTTATACTTTATTATATAAAAAACTGATATCAGTCAAGGTTCTTATCAAATATATCGATTTTAATCGGGATAGTCATATATTAGAAAGATTTTAGAGGAGTTTACAGAGCAAAAACTTAAGTTAGAGAGAGATACATAAAAATTCAACAGACCCTGCATCTATCGATCCCGACCTGATTACATCACAGATAAAACTAAATGAATAGCGTTAATAGATTGTACATAATGAATTTGTTCACTGCCTTTATTTTAAAAAATTGTTATGTGAAATACTAGTAGATTTTTCTAGTTTTTTACATAGTGTGTCTTTTTAAAAGAGCCCATTTTAATTTGAACCTGTCCTAATACTTCAGTGTCTTAAATCATGTTAGAGTGTCAAGTAAAAATTTGATCGGTATTTTGAACCGCACAGAAATTCAATAAAAAATAAGTTTGAAAACTTAACAAATAAAGAATAACGTCTATTTAGAAATGAAAAAAATTGAAACGAGAAAACCTTTTCGTGTTCTTCTTACATATTCACTTTATCAATTACGTTTTAAGTACGTAAGTTAATAAAAATTTAAGTGAAATAAAAAGCTTTCTTTAAATTTGTGCTTTTAAAACTTTGCTCTTCTTTTGCCATCATCTTTATACTTATTAAACATATAAGTATGTCAAAACAAAGTTTTTTTATGCTCGGAAATTGTTATAAAAGCTTTTTTTCGATTAAGCTCATGTTACAGAAGCTTTTGATATTAAAATTGACCTAATATTATACCTGTAATATGCATACATATATGTATAAAATATATTGATTTCTTTTACCCAGACACATAGATAAAGAAAAACTAAACATAATTACCAACAGGTGCTTATTTAGATGAAAAACTAGTAAAATAGACACCAAGGAATTTTAAAAATATTCATGTACTAATCACTTTTTAATTTACTAGTGTCACTTTTAATTTTAATTTTAAATTCAACAGTCATTAATTGATTTATATCAACATAATTTCGGGTATTTCTTTAATTGAGAAAAACCTGATTGGAAAATTCTATTAATAAAATGAACATTCTTCTAATAAAAATGAGAATTATTATTAGAAAATTTGTATGGAATGTAATCAGAAAAGTTACCAGGTACAATTATTTTAAACTTTCTTCGTTTAATAAAGTATACGCTCGAGTAATTAGTTTTAAAAGATTAAACAACCGTCCTCAGAATTAAATTTGTTTGAAATATGACGTACATATTACATGTTGTTAAATATGAGCTAATTTAGGCTAATGAAAACCTCTAGTTGTTGTTTCAAAATCATTTATTTCAAAATTTAGCCATTGGAAAATAAGATTTCTTATTGATATTTAAATAAACAAGTAATATTTAAAAAAAATTAAAATAATTAATACACTAACCACGTTTAGAATGTTAAAACTTAAGATATTTTCAGAAACAAACACCAGGAAGAGTTGAGTTAGTAAGATATTCTGATAAACTAACTTGAATTTGTACAAAACACTATCTGAATAAATTTGAGTAGCTATAATGACATAATAGTTCTCTTATTAAGTGTATGCTTTTGAAAACACTTTTAGAGTTTACACGAAATTATTCGGCTTTAAACAAAGTATGGTCTGTATCGATAAAAAGCTAACACTTTATTTTAAAAATCTTTTAAGAGTTTTTTTGTTTGTAACGATGTAGGAGAAGGCAGAGAGTTTAGAATTGAACTTTGATAAATACAATGTCCAAAAAAATGAAAAGTATGCAGAGATTTTTATACTGACCAGCAGTGTGTCGTTAATGTATGCATAAACCAGTTTTTCTCCATAATTTTGCATATGTATTATTATGTACAATATTTACAATGTTAAAAGAAAAAAGTTCAATGACATGTACTTGAAAACATTGCAATTGTCGCATATACTAGTTACTGCCGTTATTTCATTTTGTTCGGTGAGATATTCTCAAATACATGTTCACATATTCGTTCAGGCAACGCGCTTAAAATTTAATTTAATTTTTTTTTTGAAAAAAAGCCAATAGGGATAATAAAACAACCCTTACGAATCACTTTATCTCCCTGCAGATTCAATTCGCACGCAATTACCAAAATGCACCCTATATGCATACATATATATCGATATCAGTGTATAATTTTAAACTCATTAGTTTGAAGCAAGCAATTTCATTTCAGTATATGCCACTGGACATTTAAACTTTAATATTTTCTAATATGCTTCCAACATATACATCAATATGTTTATAATGTTTTTTATAAAACCTTTAGATTATAATTACTACACGTGATAGCATTTTACATCACTTAACGTATTCAAGAACACGTGTGAAATTGTTTATCTTATAAATTCATATACTACAAACAGATATGAAACATTAAATAAACACTATGTACATATATACAGAGTTATGTTTATTAGTTGAAAATTCTCGTCTATAAATTTAGTCATTTTTATTTAACTTTTAACAAATACATAAGATTTTTTGAAAATTTTGAAAATTTAAATCTATAATTTCGTGTAAATGAAAAAGGATTATTCATACGTTTCAAAATAATGTAAGTAATAAATTAATAGAGGAAGTGTTAAAAGCTAATTTTATTTATAAAACTTAATAACTTAAACATTGTGTTACTACTATTTAGATGTCAATGTTAATAACTATTTTTTGTGTATATTTCAATTATAAAAGAAAAATAGAAGTTTCAGATTCTAATATATTTGAATTACATTACTTTAAATAAGCTCTAAAGTATTGTTTAGGAGTTTAGTTTAAAATTGAAAACTTCTACTTCTAAAAAGGAGACTAAAATTAAAACTAGATTTTAAAATTTTCTTGCTAAGCTAAATCAGTTTACTTCTTTATGAATTAGAAAATTATATATACTTACATATGTACATATATGGAATAACTGTTTAGAAGTATCTGAGCTCAAATTCACTAACAAAAAAAAACTTAAAATGACGTCTAAATTACGTCACAAATAAATTTAATGTAGTATAAAAATTTCGATATTCTCAAATTAAGCTTATTTAAGTCTATTTTGTACTTCTCGTAACTTTTTTTTTTTAAAAAAAGGAATGGGGAATTTTCCTAAAGTTTATTTTTTAGAATATTGAAAAAATAATAAAGAAGTATGACTAAGGTAAGGTTAGCTTCACAAAAAAAGTAAAGTAAATTGGAATTCATTAATTTAACATTATTCAATTTATACATATTATGTAAAAGTTATATTAAATAAAACGGAAATTAACTTAAAGTGGTTTTAAGTTAGCTTTAAGCAAATAAGGGCTTTATATTTTTTTAGAAATTTTAAAGTTGTCTAATACTTTTTAAAAACTGTAAAAAAAACTTATCAAATAAATAATATAGAAATATTTTCTAAACGTTTCTAAACTTTTTTTGGACTTTTTTATAATTAAATACGTTGTATGGGGAATTTTTGGCTTTTCTTATTTTATACATGTGCTACCTTTAAGAGTTTTTTTTTTAATAAATTTTTAAAATAAAATTGAAGTAGATTATATGTATACATATACAGAAAAGGAAAAAAGAAATCACGTATTTTATTATAAAACTAACGAAAAAGATATACCGGTTGCTGTAGTATCATGCAACCATCATTCAACCCCCATACGCAAAAATCTAGCCGAATTGAGGAATTTTATCATTATTAATGGTAATAATAAAGAGTCCGCTTAAACCGTTATTATTCTATTACAATAAGTACGGTTCACAGAGAACACCGATTCCATTGTGTTTTCCGTTGTGGAAACTTCAGCGCGGGGTTGCTACCTTGCCCTTTACGCTGCATTCACTGCGATCCTTAGCTGCCAATTTTAGAACAGACGATCAATGCAACCCTGATGCACCACATCATTTCTATATATATTTACACGTATGGCTAGGGTGGAAGTTTTCATTGATTCATTTATATTATTATTGTTGTTAATCGACTGTAGAGTGGGGGTCACTAGCTCATTTTACATTTACCTTTTAGTGCCGATTTTTCGGACGGAGTATGTACTGAATAGATTCATTGCTATTAGAGTATAATGAAATGTGCTAAATGTGAAAAGCGACAATTATTCAAAGAGACCCTAATGGTAAAATAGGACTTTGACAACGAAACGGCAAAAATCAGCTGCCTTTCATACAAATACATATATAGGTATATATGTGTACGAAATGGTACACAACTGTTTCATAACAAAATTCACATTTTCCTCCTTAATTTTGTTTATAATCAGCCAACTTAATATCCGGTGTTGTGGTGGTTTTTTTACTCGTTAAGCACCTTTCGTTCTAATAGCACCTTTCTTTTTGCTTCTAGCTCAATTGTTCAGTGGCTTGAAAGCATCCAAAATGGCCTCGGTTGTCGATAGCCTTTGCTAGTGCTATTAAACCATTAGCAACATCAATCATCCGTACTCTGTAAGTAAGTGCTATAACATGTACAATGTTCGTATTTTACACGTAGTAATTGTCCATACTCTTTATTTGATTTCATAACTCATATCTTCTATTTTGATCTTTTTTTGCTTTATAATTCATTTTGGACATTACTATCGTCTTATTGTATAGGAAATATTAGAAATTGCAATCAATGTTTGTCCAAATTTAAAACATCATACTTTTCAAGTTAACATAAACTTGTTCATAAATTGATTTTAACTTAGATCATAGCTAAAACCTTTACTGTGTATTTGCGTAAAGTTCATGTTTACGGTGTAGCTTAAATATCGTTGTGCTTCGTTTTTTATTTACAGCACAGGTTACCCAGATCAGCAAAGAAAAAACTTTTTTTTAATTTCCCTTCATTTCTATGTTGGTAGAAGTTTAAACAAAAGTGGCGGTATCTTTTGGTAAAACCTTCGGCAATGTTGCCAAAAAAATACCTATTTGTTTTCGAAAACATTTTTTAGTGGAAATTGCAAAATAAATAACTATAGTAAAAAATTCATTCCGTTAGCTATTTTTTCGAATTTCCTTAATGTTTATTCAAAGTAAAATGCAAAAATTTATAAGAAAACTATTTTAATGCACAACGCCGATCATTTATAGAAAAAATATCGTGGCGCCATCAAGTTTTAAAGGAAAAGATAAGGGAACGCTTTGCCGATCTGGGTAATCTGTTTACAACAAAATAAATTGGTGTTTTACAAGAACCTAATGTTAGACAGAATCAAGTCTATAAAATAATGTAAAATCAAATGTGAGTACACTAAATACATATATGTATATGTGTATAATATCTGTTTCAAATTTAACATTAAATTGTATTCAATGTAGTAAGTAAAAATTCATTATCAATTATAAAATTAAATATGCGTTATATTATTTTATTATGATTCGTTTTTTCAGTGATACAATTTGTAAAATTTTAAAGGTTTTTATTTTTGTGGTTTACTGGACCCTTGATATAAATAAATAATTACTCTCTTACACACAAATGAGTTTATGATGTCAACAAATAATTGATCTTTATTTAAATAAATATTAAATACTGACTCAGTTCGGTAAATGATTAAATCAGTTCTCACTTAATTTAATATTTGAAATTTTTATCAATGATTACAAATTTATTTTAGCTTAGTTTGTTTCAGTTTTGTTTTGTTTTTTAGTTGGTTTAATTTAGTTGGGTTTGGTTTAGTTTGGTTTAATTTGGGTCGGTTTGGTTTGGTTTGTTTAGTTTTGTTTTGTTTGATTTAATTAGATTTATAGTTTGATTTTAATTGATTTGGTTTGGTTTAATTTATTTGAATTAATTAAATTTGACTTAATTTGTTCTGATTTCAAACGATTTGACTTAAATCTACTTTTTTAATTTTTGTTTAAGTATGATTTGACTTATTTTCAACGCATGTATTATTTAGCTAATTTAATTTTAATTTATTTAAATTTGTCTTTATACGAGGTTCATTATTTTTATTTAAATTTATTTAGTTTGAATTAAAATAACGTTTTCTCGATAAAAAACTTCAGGTTAAGTAGCTAACAAATCAGAAGAATTTTTATATGTTTATAAAATGTAAACTCTACTAATTAAACTACAACTGAAGTATCGCTATTTGATTGAATTAATTTAATTTATCGCAAATTGTTTTTATTTTACTAATTTTTTTTTAATTTTTTCATATTCTAATTTAATTTAAATCTTCGCATCTTTTGATATTTAATAATTAGTTGCGTTGCTATTTAATATTTTAGTAGTATTTACTTAAGTTTCTTTTTAGTTTATTGTATTGATTATAACCAATCTAGATAGAGCTTTTTTGAAATTTATCAATTTTATCACATGTTCAATGAACCAAACTGCAATAAAACCGGCATAGAAACAAAGGTGGGTTGGAAAAAGTAATTTTCCCTAAACCCCAAGTATTATGAACATTAATAAGCAGTCGCTTATTAATGTCTATAATTTTAAATCTTCAGAAAAGTTTTTATTGTTTTATTCATATATATGTGTTATTTGTTAGGCACATTTTAATGCGTTTATTTAAGCTCTTATGCAATTTGTAAACGTTCAATTTAAACGTTTTAGAGAAACTCAATGCAAAGAAAAATATCCTTATCGCTTCCCGCAAATTCCCGTTTTGCTACTGTCCCCTAAAAATATATAATGAAACTTTAAAGTAAAAAATAGCATACTATGTTTCCTGATCATTTATTTGGTACAAATTTCAATTGAATTGGAAATTTATGCTTTTAATTAGATAGAAAAAAAGTATACTTATTACAACCGTTGTTCGCTTTTCGATTTCATTCTATTTTTTATTGCGTACATTTTTTTGTAATTTTTTATTCCAATATCAATTAAGCACCTAATGAGCTAATTAAATAAGTATTCGCAATTTCTTCAATAACGAATGCCGTAGGGGATTAATTTAAGAAAAGAATCGCTAATTATTACCGCGTTCAGTAATATACGACTTTTTAGATGAGAACTTATTTGCAAATTACTACGAGTTTAGAGCCTTATTTAGTTATAGCTGTAATTAGTTATGTATATATGTATAAAATAATAAATATTTTTCAGGTTTTAAAAAGTATTAAAGTATATAGAGTAAAATTTCTGCCATATTTTAATAAAAAAATTCTTTACTATTTTTTTAATCCTTTAACTTTTATATGTCGAGTATACTCGTCGTGAAGGTATAAAAAATCGCATTCGTATTATTATTCAATATATTAACTGTAATTTTTTCTCCTGAAAAGGGTAAATAAAAATTTTTTAAAAAAATGTACATATTAGAATATTTGTTAATCTGTAACCTTTTTTATTTTAATACACAATATCTTGTATTAAGCTGAAATAACAAATTCTGAGGAAATACCGTTTAAAAACAATTTTTTCAAATAAAGAATCACTACGCATGCTGTTCTCAGTTGATTGCGCGATTCAATAATTGGAAGAACGAAATTTATAATGCCTTCCTTTTATCTTTATGTGATTATTTTTTTTTATCAATGAAATAAATTTTGTTTGTTAACAACGAATAAAAATATATATTTTCTAAAAAACCAACACGTTATGTTTGATTTTTAATCATAATTGCCTACTATTATAGACAGAAACAATTTACTCTGTTTATGTCGAGTTATTTTCGCTGGAAAATAACTAAACAGACAGAACTAGTTTTTCCAAACAAACTTAAACAGTTAAAGGTTCAATAAATATCTCAAACTATCATTTAACTTTAATTTGCGAACATCTAAGTCATACTTTATAATTTAATAAAACGTAAATAATATCGAAACTGAGTTAACGTTAAATTAGAAAAATTAATAGCCGAAAAGTTAGTTTACAACCTCAAAAACACTATTTACCGAAGAAATATTTTGTTGAAAAATTACTATATCACAATATGACTTAAAACATATTCCATTTTGTTCTTAATTTTTTGGTAAATTTGAATTTGGATAAAAAAAACCTTGCTTATTTCAAAAATGTGTCTTTTTGTAACTAATTATTATAAAATGAAAAATTTTGATGTTTTAAACACGTAAACAAAATAACGTGTGCTCATAGGCTGAAAATGTTAGAACTTCTGTTTTGAAGATTAAGTTTCAGAAAGTTATTATATTAAAATTTTTATGGAATTAAAGTGGAATTACGTAAAAAGGAGTCAATTATTTTGCTATACTAATTAATAAAACTAATTAAAAATTTCATCACTGAAATCATAAATATGTTGAAATCAATGTAAATAATTAATTAATTAAATTAAATATAAACATACATATATATAAAGACGGCGCCGTTTGGGAATTTACTATTTACCCTCTTATGGAATGTTTGTTTCTCATTTCGTATTCATCATTATTATTATCGTTATCGTTATAATTATTATTAATTATTAATTAAAATGAAAAGAAATCGTTAAGAATGACGAAGGAGAAGAGTGATGTTTGGTTTCAATTAAAATTTCAGCGTTCAACTTTTTCCGCTTTTCTGTCTTTTCTAATTTTGAAAAAATTTTAATTAACTTTACTCATTTAGATTTTTTTTCAAAAATAAATTTTATTAAAAAACAACAATCCGGAGAAAATTTTTGCTAATAGTCTGTTTTTGTTAGTAAGCAAATGAAATATTTCTAATAAATATTGAATAAATATTTCAATGAAAAAATTGTAAAAAATACGATTGTAAAATAGTTGTTGTTACGTGTTTTTTTTAATAAAATTTAATGGAAAATTAAAAAGCTGCTCTTGTATAAAATCTTTTGCTTCATAGTAAAACGGTTAAGAATTAGCCACTTGTTTTAATTTGTATACAAGTTTTAGCTCCCGTACTTTTAAGGGTCAGTACTTGAAATGATTTTTTATTTAAAAATGATATCACTTCTTTCTTGGCTAAAAAACTAATTCTCTATAAAATCGTGTATATATGATTTTAGTGTAAGCTGTTATATTTCAATGTACAAACAAAGTACTGAAAAAGTTTATATACTTTTAAATTTTATTATATGTTTTAAAAGACAATATTCAAAACATTGAAATTTGAAGGATTTAACAAATTTTAAGTTTTTGAATTAATTTATTTTAGTATACGTTGTGGATCAAGGACAATTTTCTTAAAACCAATTTTAAACAATTTAAAATATTTGCCCTTTTGCATAAATCACTAAGTAATATTTTTAAGATTGATTTGCTTCTAACCCACATTCATGGAAATATTTCAAAGACAATGATATATTTTAATTACATAAAAAATCAACTTTTATCTTTAAAGTAATGAAACTGGAAGTTTTATAATAATATGTTTCTTAAATTTTAAGTGAGTATTTATACTATTTAGTGCGATAAATTTTACTAAAATTAAATTACTTGAGGCTTTAAAGCTAAAAAGTTACAATTGATTTATTTCAGTTTCACAACATAAAGTATTCATTATTGATATCGTAAAGAATTTTTCTAAGAGAGAAAAGTGATAAATCGTGAAGACATTGGAAACTTTTAATTAGGTCCGATGTACGAGTATTTATTTATGTTTTTATGTTCGCAACTTTGCATATGTCCAATTAACGCATATTTGTGTATTTTTGTAAATTTCATTTTTACGAAGTTTAAAATATTGTACATGTCATTTGACATAGGTGTACACATCTTAATAAGGTTTCGGATGTTCGAAGCCAACAATTAGGTGAACTTTTAAATTAATTTATATGACATTCTTTAAGTTAAAACTATTTATAGCATTGTATAAATAGCAACGTTATTAAAGTACGCTAAATATTCAAAATATATTATACGATTTAAACGTGTATAAAAATTTACATAAAATAGTTTAGTGTTTTAATAAGGTAAATTTGTAAGTGAAATCGCACAGAAAATTTAAAATTTATTATTTGAAGCTTTAATGGCGTTTATGTTTAGAAATTAGAAAAATTTTAAAGAAATATATAAAAACATAAAGCGTTTTCAAAAATATACTCTATAAAAAGTTGGATTATTAAGATCTTTTGGAAAACTTACACGAATTGGCACAAAACACAGTTTAATAATTTCATGTAGCTATGAGGTAGTAGTTCTCTTATTTAGAGGATATTTCTGAACATTCTTATAGTCTTTAATTTTTAATTCACTAGGAACAAATTACGGGAGTGAAATTGGAAAATTAAAAGAAGTATGTGCAAATTATAATGTGTCGTGGTAGTGTAAATTCTTTTTTATGTAGTTGTGTATACAGTACTATATAAAACGTTTAAACTGTTTTAAAAAGTTTTAATAGTCGTCTAAAAATGTAGACTCAATTTAAAAAATAATTTTTTCAAACTTGTCAATAGACCCTTTTGAAAAAGTTATTTAAAATTTGTTATATGTGCAAGAAGATCATAATTCTAAGTTATTATTTTTAAATCCATTAAATTTGTACTTAATATTAAAGTATTAAAGATATTTATACAAATAATTACAATAACCTCAAATTTATTTACAAATGAGTCGGAATTTGTATTCTACCATCCATTGGGTATTTTTTAAATACCCTAGCTCAGCACCTAGTAAATTAAAGCACTATTGATATAATGCCATTTATATTTTAAGATGAGCAAGATCAAAAAAATAAAAAATTTGAGGGTTTAACTAGTTTCATAGTGAGGTACTTCTTTCCAAGCTCAGTTAAAGATCTTTCTAATATTTGACTTCGACTTTTAAAAATCAGAATTTTTAATTAATATTGACCTCAGACTTCAACTACGTTATTTCAAACAGAGTTTAAATCAGAGTTTTAAAACCTTTACAAATATGTATAATTATTTGAACGGGGTTTTTTTAATCATTTACATTAATAAGAAGGTTAAAGCTTTTAAATTTTTTTGTTATGCTGATCAAGCTTAATTTCGAACTTTAAAATATAGTTTAATCTGTGATTAAAGGTTTTCGCCATTTTGAAGTTTAATTTAGAATAAAAAAGAAAAAACTTCCCTTATAGCATTTTGTATCCAAATTAGTACTAAATTTGACCTTAAATCGTCTACTAGTTTTTTCCCCATATTATAAGTACAAAATTTCGAAACTAATTTAGATACGACTTAATCATATAAGAAAAAAGTTTTCTTAGATATTGTTTAAACTTTTAAATATTAAATAAATATAATTATTTTTTAGGTACATGAAGCTCTGAAATAGTCATAAAGACTCAGTGAAATTTTAGATACGTTTTAGATAAATATTGTGTACGTATGACATAATGACACGACTGAGATGACTTTTAGATATTTTTAAGAATTTTTATATGTCTAAAGGATTTAAACTTTTCAATTTATTATTATTTTTTCTATTTGTAAATAATTTGATGCAGATTTCTGTAAAATGACTTCTGGAACATCATTAATTTTAATGTTTTTAAAAATAAATCTTATTTCACTTGAAGTTACATCAGTTAACATTAAAAATTACGTCAATTTTTTTTATAAGTGATATTTTTTATAACCCTGGCTTAAACTTTTACCTAAAGCAGTAACAAGTTCTCTAAATTTGGTTACCAGATTACTTTATACTTTATTAAAATGTGATTATATTATACAAGTAGTATAAAATTAGAGTAACTAACGTTATATTATTAAAATATATAATATAAGATAGAACGTTTGAAACTGTTGTTTGAGTCAGAACCGAAATCTGAAAAACGACGTATAATTTTGTAAAATTGAACGGTGACATTAACGAAATAGGGGTGTAATAAAAGGGTAAATTGCCTTTCGTGAAGACGCGAAAGAAGACGAGCTAAAATTGCGGTTTAACTAATTATGTATTTATTAAAATTTTAATTAATCATCGACGAAACGGGGGCACTATACATCATTCCGCATATTTCCGTTGCTGTACCATTTCGCGTCTCTGGCATCCACCCCTTCCACCTAAACATCCCCAACTTGAGCATTCTTTGTTTCACTTTTTTTGATAAATTATGCTTTCATTAAATTTTAAATTTTTAATTAAATCTTTTTTATCGATTCGCCACTGTACACATATTTATGTATGTATTTATATGGACCGAAAAAAGGGTTTATATAGCTTTCATTCAACATTCTTCATTTTAATTTTCTGAAAGAAATCTGTCTTTTTGCGTTTTTTTGTGAATAATAAAGTATTTATTTTAAAAAAAAAATTCAATGAAAATTAATTAAACAAGCGAAAAGAAAACTTTCCAATTAAAATCATTGTGCAAATGAGACTATAAGTGTTCTGGATGAGTTCTAATTAGTTTCTCATTGTTAAAAATAATTATGATTTTTTTAATTAGTTTAATAAGGGGAAAA
>AGDA01061219.1:0-10450 GCA_000281935.1 Mengenilla moldrzyki | reverse complement strand
CATTTGAACTTTCTACTTATTTTTAAATGAAAATTGGAGTTTCCAAACGCGCATAAGATGTTTTTTAGTCGATGTTTCCAGACCATTTGAAATTTTACGTGAAAGTGTTGTAGTAGGTTGCGGTCGAAACGGGCGCAACGATCGCTTCTAGTTATTATATAAAAAATAATGATGACCATCACACATGTGCAAAAATGAATGAGTGATTACATAATAGAATAAAGATGGCCATCATACATGCATAAATGAATGAGTGGTAAATTACCACCAGGGTTACACAATCAATAAAATAGCGATTACATGTATTACATTAATAGATAAATGAATAGATAATTATACGTATTACAAAATAGATAAAATAAATGAATAATTGTATAAATCAATAAAATAGTTGAATAATAGAATGTGTGGGGAATTATACGTATTGTGTTTGTGTTTGCTCATTACATATTTATCAGGTATTAGAATGAGTCTGAATTATTATTAACAGTCACATTTATAGTTTAAAATAAAGTTAATAGGAATTCGAATTTTCATAGTTTTTCATAGTTTTGAAACTAGATAATCAGTTATCTAATATAAATAAAAAAAAGTTTAAAATTTAACGCATGACTGTACTTGTAGTAAAACGTAACCAAATTTAATATCTATGTACTTGCACTAGATATTGCATTTTTTTACTATCATTAAAATTTTTATTGTCTACACATGTAGCTTAATAACGAAAACTATATAAATTTAATAACTTTGAAATAAAGTTCAAACGTTTTCTATTTACAAATTTACAAGAAAATAAATTTAAAATTTTTTTGCATGCTTTATTAAATTTTATTAGCACGTTAAACTGTAAAAAACTCATATACAAATAATTTCTATTTTTATTATTTTATTATTATTTTTTTTGAATTTTGATTTTTTTTTTTCATATAAAAACCGGAAGAACGGTCTGATTGTTTTATTTTTAGGTACTTCGTTTTTTAAGTTTTTTTACCTCGTTTTTTACCAGTTAAAAAAATGTAATTATTCAAATTTAATTTGTTTAATGCGGGTCGAACGTAATTTTATCTCCCTTAAGAATTTATAAATCATCAAAATCTCATCATAAACAAATAAAACCATGAATCTACTATTGTATTAATTTATTGAAATTAATGTTCTTTCTAGACGTTAAGCTAACATTTTCTTTTTATTCGTAGATAACTAAGCCGTTATTCGAGAAATTACATACGGAGAGTTTAAGGAAAACAAAACATAAATCAAAATTTAAAAAATATAATTGTTTTATATATGCCTTCATTTTCGAGTTGTAAAATTAAGTTAATTAACATTTTAACAACTTTTATGAACATAATTATTTATTATTATCTTTTTTTTCTCCATAAACAATTTCTTAAACAAGGTACGTTTGCAGAAAAGCCATTAATAATAAGCCAATTAATTTATTTTTGCAAAATTTAAAGTATTTTTGAAATAACCAGGGAATAGCATTGACATTGATCAAAGATTTAAGTAATAAAAACACATTACAAAGCGGCTGATTGTTGACTTGTTTAAGAAATATGTTAATAAATAGATTGCAGAAACATACCAGTAGATATTTTTTTTAAAATATAGTTAGTTATAACATTTTACATATGCAAATTCTGAGATGATCTATCAAGATCCATTTTTATTTAGCTTTATACTTAATAAAACAGTGAAACACATTTTAGTAAAAACTTAAGAATAACTTAACGCCATCTAGATTACTTTTTAAGTCTTTTAGAAGTTAAGTAAGACTTTTACCGTGAACTCAAATCAACTATAGTTTTTTTGGAAGTCTACTCACAATATAATTCAGAATTTTAAAACTGTTTTTGGGAACCTAGACTGTTTTTGCAAACTTTATTTGTAATTAGTCTGATCGAGTCGCTTTCAACTTTGTTTATAGAATTCTCAGAGTTGAGGAAACTTTAAAATTTTCGTAATTTTATGCAAGTTTCCGAAAATAGGTTTTTGATCCTTGATGACTCTAAAAAGATTTCAAAAAGGTCTTATATAAAATATATCTAAAACTTGACTTTAAATATCTATAACTGCTTCACCACTTTTTTTTTAACTAAAAATGGTCTAAATTTCGTCTATTTGACACTAAGTTTTAAAAAGTATTTGAGGAAAATCACTCTTCCCACATCACTGATTTGTAATTAAATTGGTTTAAAAAATTTTTGTACCAATAAAGTATTAAAGAATAATAAAACTGATTTTACTTCACCGAAACCACTTGTAATATATTTTGTACCTAAAGTAGACGTGAACTTAAGCGGTTTTGAAGATACCTTTTATATATTCCAAGTACATTTTGGAAACTCAAGTATATTTAAGAATAGATTTTGACTAGTTTAAGTTCCCGAATTGAATTTGTGAAAATACTATTGGACATGCGTAATGATTCAGCAGATGCTTATACCATAAATTTCTTTCCATTCATTCATACAAAAATTATTGTTTTGACATATTAGTATTATTTGGAGTTTTAAATTCAGCTTACTGAGTTGATAACGTGCATAAATTATATAAATATATGCAGTATACAATTTCATCCTATAAAGTTTAAAAAAATGATTAAGTTGATCTGTTAAACTTGGGTATTGTTTATTTTTAAATTCAAGTGTATTTTTATTGCAGTTATTTACACTGTCTAAAACTTAAATAAAAGCTAATTTTACTATAAATATTGAATTATATTAATGTGATATTACAACATATTTGAAACTCTTTTTCACTAATCTTTAAACTGCAGATTAGTTACTAAACTCTAAATTGTATTTAATGGAAATTCGTTTGATGAAAATAGTTTATAATTTTATTAAAAAAAAAATAAAAATCATTAGAAAAAATTAATTATTTCAGTAGTTTGCATAAAAGAGTTAGCAAAATTTAAAAAATATTTTGAAAAATAAACACGATTAAATTTCATCAAGTTATTTTAAACGTATTCTTGTTATTCTCTTACTAATATTTTTTTTATTGAAATTAGTAATTTCTTTTAATCTAAAACTTGTAAAATAAAATAATTTATTTAAATGATTTCGATTTAATATTGCAACTGAAATAATAAGTTGTGTTACAAATGTTATATGTATGTTATTTTCTTTAAGAAAACTACCAAAATACAACATTTTTTAATTTTTTAGTTTTATTAAAGTTTAAGTTTAATAAATTAAGTTTTTATCATTAAGAACTTTTTTACACTTGTTCTGTTTTAAACTTTTCACTTTACGCAACAACATGTTAAGTATAAAAAAATCAAAGCTTCCTCTATACGAAGAAAGAAGACTTTTTTACAAACTTTATTGAATATTATGTGCGTATATTATAATATAAGGTGTGTGGAAGCTATGAAATTTATAGTTTCGCTTTTTATATAAAATTACTGTTTTATTAATATACAACTTTAAGAACTCTATTTTCTCACTTGAACGTAATATACATATCTGTATACATATCAAATCATTACCGTTTCTTTGAACGTTCATAAAATAAAACCAGTATAAATTTTAGAGCGAATAAAGATTGTCATATTCGCTTTGAAGCACTCTTAATAATACAGTAAAAATGATTTATTCGAAAAGTATAATAGATTTATTACGACGCCTGCCAACACCACCACCACCATCGTCCATACGGTTTGATACCATTTAAAGAATTTTAATTGAAGAAAGTTTTTGTCGAACAATTTGCATCGAAATTAAATTAAGTTTCGGTGTAGATTTGAACCGAGCGGTAGCGTAAAGGGTGCAAGGGTAAGTTTCATACAAAGCACGTGTTAACCCTGTTAAATAATAAAGGTGGTAGTGAAAAACACAATAGGAGTCAAATTATCGATTTTGTTTTATATGCGGAGTAACTGAACAGACAGAAATAATTAAAATCTCTGTTTCTAATGTTTATAGGGGCTAATTTTTGGACCGCTTTTAGCGCCGTCTATTAGTTTAATTTGAGCAGGCTAGTAGAATCGATTTTTTTCAATGCTTGGGGCAGCAGGAAACGATGGCAAAAAGGTCTATTACGTAAAGAATCCATTAAAAGCCATTAGAAATGAAACTTTTCATTAAGCGCAAAAACGAAGCGAAATAATTAAGATAATAAAGCGTTTCGGCGACATATAAAATCCGCTCGATATATATTGTATTTTAATGAAATTACCCGAAGACAAAATGTATTTCCAGGCCGACTACGTCATTTTTTAACTTGAGATCTTTATCTACTAAATTTCACCCAGTGCCCAATTTTACTAGACAACTTTAACGTAAGAATATGCCGAATTTGTTACTCGTTAACAAATTTTTTAAAGGAACATTGACGCGATATTGATATCTAGTAAATTTGGAATTTAAAGAGCTAAACAATTTCATACATTGTTTAAAAGTACGTTAAAAGTAATGGGGTTGTTTGACGTCTATAATTAACTCCATGGGTTAAGAAATGAACTTTAGGTCATCTTTTGAATTCTTAATACCATAACACGCACAGCATCGTTTAACAATATGAAAAATAAAAACTTCCTGGAATAAATTAGAACTGTTTTGGATGACGTCTAAGATCTCTAATTAAAGGTTTTGCATAAGAAAAAGGGACTCTAATACATACGACCTATAGTTTAATGAAATCGGAGAAAAAAAATAGTGAAATTTTGAAAAACCTTTCAAGAAATCAAGGATAGCTACAATCACACAGCCAGTTTTTTCTCTTAAAAATACGAGATCTTGACTATAAAGGATGCTGAGGGGACCCTGCTTACTTGCATACTTATACAAAAAACCTTTGTCAATGTTGAAATTAATACTCGTCAGTTGTCTTCTGAGTTTATTCTTTTTATTAATTTCTCGGTTATCAAACTCTTAAATATACCAGTTTGGGTTCTAAGGGTTGAAAAATGGGTCTTTAATAATTCTTTTTTCAGGAACACTTAAAAAAGCTTTATGCTAGTAAACCTTTTTGATCAGAGTCATTAATTCTAAATCGGGTACTATTTATATTTTAAATTCTAGTATCTATTTATTAAACAGTAATGATAACAGTTTCACTTAGTTACACTAGAATTAATGCTTTCAGGCAATTTGACATTAAAGGAATAAATTTCATTTTTTACAATTAAACTTCGAATGTAATATGGTGTAATGATTTAAATCCTTTGTTCATTAATTTCAGTTTGTGATAATTTAATTCAAAAATAATTTTTCGCAAATAAAATTAAGTCTTACTTAAATAATTTTTAAACAAATTTTAAAATATATGAATTTAAAATATGCGTTTTTGCAATAATTGTACTTTTATTGTTTTTAAATTTAATTTAAATTAAATTTCTTCTTTTGCAATAATATACGGTTGAAGAAAACTCTTTAAATATCAATCAAATCATTGACATATTATCATTGTTCAAACTGTGAAAAGTATAGTTTCATTGGATTTTAACTGCGTTTACGTTAACATAACGGCTGAGTTCACTAATTTAAGGGTTTTACATTTTTTGAGTAAAGTAGAATGGTGGTCACTGTGCGCTCTGTTGTAATGTTTCGTATTTTATTACGTTATCTGCATACCGTTCGTAGCTTTCTTGATTCGCTTATGATATCCGCACACAGGAAATCAGACACTTAAAACTCTCGATAAGTTGCTAATATCTTAACTTTATTCTGATTATTTCATTTCATAATTTTTAACTTATTTTGTAGCTAAAATGTTCCCACCACCAAAAACATAAATTTAATGTAATAGCCTGAAATTCGATACATTTCAAAAATATCAATTATAAAAAATATTAATCTACAATAAAATATATGTTCCTTAAAATACAATATTAATGTTCCCAAAAATAGGCATAGAATATTTGTTTAGCATAAGAAAATTTATATAAAAAATATCTTGTGTTAAGCTGCAACGACAGGTACCGGGAATGTTTATTACACTGTGCTCTAGTAATGACGATAACTACAGTGTTACTATGATGTTAAGCTATTAGTGTTATGATTAGAAAATTCAAATAATAGGGAAATATTCCGAGACGTTTAATACTAATTTTATTTTAAAGTGCCTCTCTTTGATAGCTTGTGATTTCATGACAATGTAACATTGAATATCGCTTATCGAGCAGATATTTGCAGTCCGCTCGGTTCATATTTACACACATAGCACAGTATAGTATAGACTGCAGCCTGATTCGGCATCTTTTAATTTGTTTTAATTTATAAATTTAAGAAATAAACATTATAAAAAAAAATAGTATTTAATGTAAAAGTAATCTCAAAGCAAGTAACGATACTCTCATCAAAAGCAAATCAGCAGCTCGGTTATTAAGACATCACAATAATAAAAAAATATGTTGTTTCTGTCCTAGATTTTTTGGGGGTTGAATTACGAGAATTAAAAGTAAATACTTTTAAAAATCTAAAAAAATGTATCATAAAAGCTGCTCGTTTTCTGTTGAAGTGGAGCATTCTGCCCTCCTGACTTTTTAATCTGTGACTGGTGACGTCACTCACGTGAATCTTTTTCGAATTTTGAAAGTTTAACGGTTATGTTGGAATCTATAATAGATTGTCTTCACGGCAATAACGGTTCGGTGTCCTCGTCGTCGTCCATCGACTTCAATGGTTCGTTAAAAGATTCGTCGTCGTTGGGAATTGAATCTAGTGCTAACAATTCTAGACATCTTTCGAACGGACCGGGGTAAACACGAATTAAGTCTATAAAAATTTTGTTCCCAATTAGCATACTTTGGTATCAAGCGCTTCAAATTGTCATTGAAAAGACTTCTGTGAGCCAAACGTGCTTACCTTTTATAAATGTCTCCATTCGTTCTCCCGGTGACTTGTTCTGCATGTACATGTCCGAGTACAGATACAACGCGATGTAAGAGCGCAAAGAGCGATCGGAGCGAGAATTTTTTATTGTTCGCTTTAATACTCTCTTCTTGGTCTCTATTGTGTTGGTGTGAGCGTTGGGGTCCCGCGGGCGGACGAAGTTTTTTTGATGGCACACCGTACTAGGTGAATCCCATGCTTTCGCACCCAGCGTAATGAGGGGCAGAATCGCTCATAATTTTCGTCCCCGGTCGAATAAACTTCTGTATATACGGCCACAAAGTTTGCCGCGACTTGTTGTAGACTTTGAAATACAGTCCCCGTTTGGTCTCACGACACCACATGCCGAAAATTATGATAGATTCCCCCTTTGGTGTCTACTTCGTCCGTATTTTTTGGTGGCCAAAAAAGTTTCATTCACCTCAACCGTTAGGCCGGGACCTCCAATTTGAATTTCCAGTTCGTTGGACACTACAACTTCGCAAAACTCCCTGCAGAAATTGTAATAATCTATTACCGTTTTTTTATCCAGTTTCATGTTTTCCACTACTAACGAAACCGGAAGCCGAGCACAAAAAGCGAAAATCAATGTCAGTGACAGTAGGCATTAAATTTTCATCCCATAACACCAAGTATTGTAACTTGGGTTCAGAGAATAATTGTTTGCCTCACGCGCTACCGTTCGCTTCCGCATCTGGCACTTATACCTGTACCCCAGTACGCAATCTTTGGAGGCCACAACATTGAACTTAGCCCCACACTTTGGGCACACTCTATCAATTTTGAGGTCCGGAATGACCCCCGACTTAACAAAGAAGTCCACCGCTGACTCCTTTGTAAGAAACACCGCACCAAAGTTAAAAATATTCAAATCCCGTAAATTTTCCATCACGTGGATGTCATACACTGTTCCAACGTAACCGTTAAACTTTCAAAATTCGAAAAAGATTCACGTGACTGACGTCACCAATCACGGATTAAAAAGTCGGGAGGGCAGAATGCTCCACTTCAACTGGATTTGTTGTCACTTTACCGTTGGCCTCAATTGAAAGCTCAACATCGAAAGCAAATTACCAACTCTTTATTCTCAATTTAAAAGACGTACAATTCTTATTTAAATACTTATTTAAACCAATAAAATCAAAATTATATTTCTCGTGTCGACGCCATAACATACGACTACTATCTTTCTCTCTATGTGCATATGAGTGCTCATGCGTCTCCATCAGCATTTTGCAGTGTTGCCAAAAGTCACTTATGTTCTTTTTATTTTTTTTTCGATGTCAATTTCAGAAAAAATAAACATATCAAAAATGGTTTTCCATCTTTGTTTGATATTTATTCGAAATGAAATAAAAATATTTGTAAGAAAATTACTTTAAACGGCAACGCCGATTATTTATAGAAGCGTAATCGAAACTCTTCTCCAAGAAGAGATGAGTTAATAAGATTGTTTTGAAAACTTATTAGAACTTGAATAGCTATGGCGTAATAGTTCTCCTATTTGGAGGCCTTCGATTACGTCTGTAGAAATAAAGTAGCGCCATCAAGCTTTAAGGAGAAAGACACGGTAGCACTTTACTGATTTAGGGAGAACTATAAATTATACAAATATCAAATTACTTTGAAGCATATGCTTTAAAAATTAATAAAAGTGTTTTTTAGAAAAATGACTTATTACTCTCACATGAACGCAATAAATTTAGACATATTTGAGAAAAGTTAAAAATTAATTTGAATTAATGAATTGTCGTGTTCCGAACTCTTTGTTTGCTGTTCGAGGAAATGACGCGGCAAAAAACCGGAAGCCGGCGATAAATGAAGACATGCTTGCTTGCATTCTCGTTTTTTTACAGAGAAATGTTTTTTTTATCATCGCCAAGAAGTCACTTGTATATTTACACATAAATGAGATTCAAAGTGAGGAAGATTACAGGATTTGACACGGTAAATTTAAATTTTTCAACAGCAGAACGATTCATAAATAGTTTGTTGTTAGTTAAAATTAAATTTCTTGGTTCACTTATCAGCGTAACATTTTTAAATAGAATGAGAATGCTGTCGATTTATTTCATTGATAAGTTGATTTTTAATTCTCTTGTATGCACAACTGAGAGCACAATGGGTGCTATTGAACTAGCGAAATTATTCATATTTTTTTTATTATTTTTGAAGCGAACAATTTTGGTGTGAGACACGTCTTTAATAAGCGGAAAGATTTTCGGCTTTTGTTTTTGCGAACAAACACAAAGCCAACTCGATAAAAATCTGCACCAGGAGTTAAATGGTTTCGGTCAGATTATATAAAGAGTATTTACTATGTGTATATCCTGTTTCGCATAATTTAAATTTAGCACGTTTTTCGTACTTATGTGTATACCATTAATGAACCCGTTACATGAAATTCTACTAGGCTTTTAGAAATTCAATAGTTGCCAATGCGGTTCAATCACTTTCCTGTACTATTTGAATTATGTAACTTTGTATGGATTCGGTGTAAATCTAATACAATTTTACATTGTTTTGAATGCGCTCAAAAAAATAAATGATTAATTTTGGAAAAAAAGAACTTAAAATAAGTATTTTTTATCTTCTGATATCTTGATTTTTTAATATAAATTTTCTTGTTAGTAGTAAAACAAAAATTTTAATTTACAAAACTTTTAGTCTTGAAATAGTTCTCACTGTAAGGTATTTTTTAAAAAGAAAACCTTATATAAACTTTAAAATTGTAAGCTCATAATTATACCAAGACCTCTAGCTAAGAATGATTTAAACTTTATTTATTTTATATCTTAAACTTTAAAACATATTTAATCCTTTCAATACCACTTTTGCCAGTGAAGATATTTCTGTGTAGTTGAACTAAATATGCTGTAAATAAGTAAAAGTAGGTGTTTACAAAATTTCAGATTTTTAGAAAATATGGTGATTGAAAAAATGCTTTGAGACATATATATCACTGCTGTAGTTTAATTATGGGATAAGTATATCCCAGTAATTTTTGAACATTATCTGGCACTTATATATTCCCGCAGTATTGAAAGGGTTAAAAAAATACGTGCTTCTTACATGATTAAATCGTATTCAAATTAGTCTCAATTTTCTATACGTGAAATTAAAAAAAATATATCTTCTAAACGATTTAAGGTTAAGTTTAATTTCATTTTGGACACCGCAAGCAAATCAGTCTAACGGATTAATTGCAAATTTACGATTCGTGCATTTAAGTGACGTCTCTATTGACGTAGTTGATGATGTCACAAATATTTAAATTCAAACCGAAACGTCATTAAATTTTTTTTTGAAAAAAATATTAATTTGATTGCAAAAATAAAAACTTCGAATTAGTTTGATTAATTTAGTCTTTGATTTTAATAGAGTTACGATACATAATTCAAAAAACTCTGATTTAGTACTCTAAAATACAGGTTGTTTCTATAAAACAGATATTAAATCATTAGATTTTTATTAAGATATTTGCATATGCGTGTGTAAATTTTAAGTTATCTTTGAATCCAAATTAAAGAGTTATTTGTCACATTTATATTGCTTCAATCCATAAATATTCAAGTTTATTAATACAAATGTATGTATTTCTTGTG
>AGDA01061218.1:0-12111 GCA_000281935.1 Mengenilla moldrzyki | reverse complement strand
ATAATTGGTATTTCGATAATATTAAAAAATTAAAACTTTAGAAGTTTTTCGTTGTTAGTTTCCTAATATAATAAAATAACTTTTTTAAATTATTGTAAAAAAACCTAAATAAAATTACTGATTATAAAACATTTATCTTTCATTTATGTTGTAAACGTTTTATTAAAAAATAGTATATATAGGTATGAGTTTCTATTTGAGTTCCATTTTTCATAAATCATCAAGTCAGCTTGTTTGAAATTTATTTCACGTACTAATCTATTTTATCAATTATTGATACAAATTGAATTCTTCCAAATTTTAATCGATTAGGATGACGTTTAAGAATAAACAATTTTTAATAATGAAAAATTAAAACTTTTTTAACTAAAAAAATTACATTATTACGTAAACTGCTCATTAATGTTAAAAAGATGTTACAGTGAATTGTTTAAATATCTAAATAACATGGATTTTTGCAGTTGTTTTACACACATTGCATAGAAAACGGTTTTTATATTTACAAATCTAAAATTATCAACTAAAACTCTGGAAAACTTAAGATATTAGTATAATAAGTAACATATGTTCCCAAGGGCTATTAATTTGATATTACTTAGCTCTCACTATGTGTTATTATTAACTTTTTATATCCACAAAAAGAAAACTAAACAAAATTTTAGTTTATAACTCTACTTACTCTACAAAACCAATTGTAAATAATTGTGAAGTCGATATCACAATATATTACATTGTGATATCGTTAGGCACAAATTATTGGTTACCTCTAATTACATTTTATTTGATTAATTAGTATGAGAAATATATATGTGAAAAATTGCACCGTATGCGCTTGAAAGCACATAAGTAGTACTTATTACTCTATTCTTGGCAATTTTTTAAAAAGTTTTTCTAATTTTAAAAATTTTTTAAATAGTAAGATGTTCTTTAAATGTTTATGTTTAACACATGTAATTAAATGCATTAAAATGCACTAGCTTCGTAAATTTATGTGTGCTAAATATCTGTATTGATATTATTCTATTTTAGTAAATGCAATATGTTGTTGTAATCATGGATAGAGTACAAAGAAATCAAAAAATATGTTTAGTTTAAAGTCACTATGATATCACAATGATAAAACAATGAAGTCTAATTATTTCTCTAAGCAAAATTACAGTAGTAACATTGTGTAGTTTTATACGTTTGAGATCTCACGCTGTAAAGTCACTATGATATTAGTATGAGGTCGATTGGTTCGTAGAGTGATTAAAATTTTTATTAATAAGCAATTTAAATTTTGAAAAAGTTTAATTAAATTATATGATAAAGTTATATGGAGAAGAAAGCTTAGTAATTAGTCAAAAAAATTAAATGTTGAAACTCAGTGTTTTATTTCTCCAATTTTTCATACTGGTTACTTTGTGTGTAGAAATAAAATTATTTGTTTGGATTTTTAGTGCCGATTCCGAGATTCAATTCCATGACATATGTATAAAATATATGAATGTACACATAAAAGAAATCAATCTTGAAATAAAAAAAAATCTTAATTTAATTTCGAATTGAAACTAGACACATATACACATACGACAAAGTACATCGAGCACATATAGACGAAGTGTACGTACATAGTAAATTGTTGTTGTCCTGGTTCACTTGAACAAATTGAATTTTTCACCCTTTTCTATGTAATTTTTTTTCTGGATCTCTAGTACGTCCACTTTTTCCTTTCTCAATTTTCTACTTTTCTTATTTATTTATTTATTGAAAAAGAAAAATTTCTCTCTGCTACACATTTCAATAGAAAAATTGCATAAATAAAAAACAGCACAGAATCCAGATAAAAAAACATACAGATATATGATCAAATTAAAAAATAATATTTTCTTTGTTGACCGAAAAGTATATTTTATTTGATTTTTTTTTAATATTTGTCCAACGCTATCAAACATCTTTGTCTTTTCACATTAAAATATGGTAAATTTTTAGATTTTTTCCTTCATATTGGGAAAAATTTTACAAATTATCATATTTTAATTGAGAAAGATCTTAGTAGAAAAGTCTACTAAAATGTTATGTTTGTTTTATAGCATTTAGCATAAGTACAATGAGAAAAATATTTAGTGAAATAGGTCAAATAAGTTTAATGTGCTGTTAAAGCACTTTTTTTGAAAAATTTAATTTTTTTCTCAATTACTATTGTTACAGTTGATTTGTTATTATTTTTGCTTATTGAAAAAACACATTTATATTCTTAATTTTTTTATTAAACAGCATTAGAGTAATTGACTTAATTTACAAAAACCTTACTTAAAAACCTTATACCTTAAACGACTATCCGTTAGTGAAAAGTAGAAAAAGGCAAAAAAAGACATTTGCTAGATTTTCTTTCACGAAAGGATATCTAGTATATTAAGCGAAAAAAATTGTTACATTGTAATATGAAAATAATAATTTGAGTTATTTACAATAAAAAATGTAAGAATTTTACAAAATTAAAATAAGAAAAAAATATGTTTTGCAACACTATAAAGGTGTTTTTAAATTACCAAAATTTTGTATATCCAAAATATAGTACAATGTTGTGCTAAAATTACATAATTGTTAATTGTTTTAGAAACAGTTTTCACTCAGTGTAAAAATTTCTTAAATTCAAAAAACTTTTTCAAAAATTTAGTTTTTTAAACGAAAAATAATAAAAGTAAATAAAATTTTATATTTTTAAGGGGGGGGGCAACATAATACCAAATGATAAAATATAAAGTAAGTTTAAAATTATTTTTAAAATTCTAGTGAAAATTTTAACATGCTCACAAACTAGACATTAATATATGAATTTAAATTGCTTATGTTTGCAAACGTAAAAATAGTGGTAAAAAATTTAGAATTTTTTAAATTACTCACGTCTTTGATTTTAATAGAAATCTTTTGAAATTCTAAAAAATAAATTCATTAGTAAAATCTTCATTTGTTTGTAAGAAGGGCTCAACTCTAGAAATTTATGTAGGAAAAATTCGCATTTATGCGTTTCTTTTTCGCAATCTACTACTCTCTTAATAACTTTTTTCAATTAAATTTAACAAAGTAATTAAGAGATTTCAGGATAAAAGCTTGATTAAGTTTTTATTTTTAAGTGTACATTTTTTAAAAAAATATATATATGGGGGTAACGGGGAATAAAACCGAAAACAAAGGGAAATAATTTTTTCCTTGTTTTGAAAATTGAAAAAATTTCAGAAATTTTATGCTAATGAGCTTATACAGTATTTCATGGTTTTTCTTTTGTTCGTTAAATAACTCGAAGAAATGCTTTAAATAAATCAATTAATTACTCTTATGTTTTAACGAGTTTTTCTCAACTGAATTACACCTAATTTTTAGAAAACTTATTATAGAAACAGATAAAGTTTTATTTTCGAAGAAGACTTTCACTGTACTATTATATAAGTAAAATCAGAACGTGTAGTAATGGGTTAAATTTGTGTAATTCTAAACGAAGTATTCTTCCAAACTTCATCACCGACAGGAATGTTTAAAACTATCGTTTTTATATAAGAGACTCGATTTATTCAAGTTTAAATTCAATAAAGCTTAGAAAAAAAAGTAAAAGATCATGAATGTAATTAATTTTTTCGAGTAAGATTTAAGAGTGATTTTTCGCTATAAAATTTAGTCTAATTAAAGTAATGAAGTAATATATGTTTGTAATTTTCGTGAAATAATAAAGACTTTTATTGAGAATGTGAACAGTAAATTATATATAGTTTTATAACGGCCTAATATAAACCAGACGAATTTGCCCCCGAATTAATCTGATTTATGTCAAATAATGAAACAAAATTAATGTTTTTTGCAATACACATTCAATTGAAATTCTTAAAAAGTTGATTTTGATAATTAAGTCATTTAAAACCTTTAGTTATATTCAATTAAAATTCTTTATGTTTTATTTACACTGAGTAAACCCAAATAGATACATTGTATCAACAAAATTTTGTGATAACTTTAGCGTTTATTCAAGATAAGTGCGTTAATTGCTTATAAGTTTCTTTGTAATATTTCATTAAGAAATTTGAATAACCTATTGTTTCTCTTATGACATAATTTGAAAAACGTAGAACTGAACTTCCAACTAAGTTTACACCAAAATTTTTAAGAGTAAGTAGTTCATAATGCTATCTAGTTGTTTTAAAGCTTTTATTATTGTCTAAAATTTTCAAAACAAGATTACAAAATGGGAGTTCTTAGCAATTTTATTTGACATTTCCACATTTTGTAAAATAAAGAGTATTAATTTTCATTGACGTAATAAATTATCAGAAGTAATTGTTTTGAAAAAGATATTAAAAATTTTCTGTTTATGAAGACAAATGGTTTTTGAATTCAGTTTTTTAGGACTTATTGCGCTTTTCTTAAAAAATTGGAGAAAAATTTGTTTCAGTGATAATATGGTTAAACTGACAACATTTATTTTAATATATATATATATATATATTAGATAAACCGATTAATAATGTGAACTTTTAAGGTTAATAAAACAATATATTTCAATATAAGTGTACCTTCTATTTTACTCAAAATAATTACAATCATAAAATATACATTTTCTCATCTTTCTGGTAATTTATGGATACCATTCCAATAAAATTTGGTGGATTTTGAAAAAAAAACCCCCCCATTCAATACCCATATTTTTACTTCCTCGTACGTTTTGAATTGCTCATTAGACAAAGCATGCGCCATTTATGTAAATAAATGGAAATCTGATGGCGTAATGTCCAACAAATATGGCGGAAATATTACAACCTCTCAGTCATTGTCTTTCAATGTACCTTTTGTCAATTTTGTGGCATAAGATGATGCATGTCGTGAAAAAAATTACTTTTCCGTTTTTTGTTGGCCATTGGGTCATTTGGCGATCAGTGCATCTTTTAATCAAATTATTTGTTGTCAATAAAAATCATTATCAACACAGTTTGACTAAATTTTAAAAGCTCATAATATGTCACGCCCATTTAATCCCACCGAACACAAAATATTATTTTCTTTCTAAAACGATTTGGTTTTTTTTGTCGATGTTAGTTTATCTAGACTTATCCAACATTGTGTACGTCTTTAACTTTCAAAATAGATCCATTTTTTGTCATTTGTTATCAATCGATGTAAAAATGATTTTCTCTAATGCCTCTAAAACAAAATTTCACTGACTACTTTTCGGTTTTCCAATTGCTTTTTTATCATTTGATGTAGTACTTATTTTCCTTCCATGGAAATTTTCCCCAATGCTCTTATGTGATCTGAAATTGTTTGCTGAGCAACCTTTAATCATTTTGTAACTTCGTTTTGACCCGTTGTTGAGGGTACAGATTATTTGAAGAATCAGTGCGTGTACTCCAAAGTTGAATTAACATAGTTTTATTGTGTTTATTTCGAGTATTCTACAATTTGTAAAAGACTGACTTTTGCTAAGAGAGCTTCATTGCTTATATAGCAATAAATTCCATTAGGCGATCCGCAAATTTCAATAAAAAATGAACATCATACGTGCATAAATGAATGGGTGGGTAAATTACCACCAGGATTACATAAATCAATAAAATAATGATTACGTGGATTACATACGTGGAATAATAGAATAGATAAATGAATGTGTGGGTAATTATACGTATTGAGTTTCCTTATTACAAACTGCATCTGCATCTAAATCTTTTGAAATTCTTCGTCTTTAAATTTTTTGGGTTAATCTGAACGTTTTTTATCTCTTACTTTAAAATCATTGTTTTTAAAGCAATTAAAACAATGTTCATTAAAGTCTAAAAGAAAATTATTCATTGTTTGAAAGTTATCCCTTTTAATTTTAATAGAGAAAACCCTCTTTTTTTAAAATCAAAGTATAATGTTGCAACCGAAGTTTAGCTAAATATGAATATTTACAATTTTAAGCAATCCCTTTTAAGATCTGGAAAGAAGATAAATCACATTCGAATTTTCGTTACTTATTTTTTTTAAAACTTTTAAATTTCAAAAATTTTAATTCGTTGAAGTTAGTAAAAAACAAGAAAGTGTTGTTTAGAAAATTAACAAATTCTTTCCATACTTTAGTTTATAGTACGAAGAAAGAAAAGCTATATTATTAATAGATTAAAAATGAGAATATTAAGTAATTTTTTTACTCTTTTAACTTTATGTAAACAATAAAGTTAAACTGAAACTTAAATAAACCTTAAGCGTAAATAAACAAATGGCTAGAGCGTTAATAAAATGCAAAGTCACGATGTGTTATTTTTAAACTACGGTAGCCCCAATGTTAACTTTTTGTACTAAAACTAACTCCTTTATTACTCCTATTATAATTTTCCAATTTAATTTCTATCCCGTGAGTTATGAAGACGTTACAGATTAAAAAGAAAAAAAAACAGGGAAAACGATAAACGAAATGCAACAGGCATACTTTGAAAACTGCATTTTTCTAATATATGTATGAGTGTATTGAAATATATATATAATGGGAACTGTTTACGCATGTCTGTACGTGTCACATTTCGTGGCTCATTAGAGACACCTTTCAAAAACTCGGTCTCGTAAACAAAAAAAATTAATTACTTCATAAATCCAAATTGTGTACTTTAATAGACGTCTATTCAGAGAGAAAAATCAATTTTTCATTGTCATCTGATGCAGAGAATCAAAATTGTTCATTTAAAGGTACCTGAATATACACATATGTGTATGTATGTGTGTATATATATACTATATACGTTTTTGTATGACTAAGTTGTTTGTAAAAATTTTGGTCTGTATGAAAATTTTGCAATAAGCACTTGTATACTTATTTTTATTTGCATAAAGAGTTAAGATAGTAATAGATCTAAAAAAAGTAACTAAAAAAGCACATATGGGATTTTTTTATTATTGAATAACATGTAAATAAGTAAAATATAATGATTGATGTCAGTTTCTAATATTTATTAAATAAGACTTGAATTATAATAAAAAATTAAGTAATTTATTGCTGAAAAGATGAAAAAACTGAAGAAAATTAACAGAAATCTTGTAGAGAAATTTAACTGAATAAAATTTAGAAAAATCGTAATTTAGTTTTTAACCCTGAGTATTTTTTGAAATATAATTGAAAAGCCCAAATAAAATGTCTGTGTAAATGTAAGTATATATGTGTGTATGATCTAAGGAATACAATGCATTTGTATTTTGATATTTATACTTTTTTGGGGCAGTAAATAGCAGTTCATTTATACTACAAAAAACATAAGGTGGTTTGGTAAACCTACCTTAAATAGAACTATCGATTACGTTATTGGTTGTCTTATGTAACAGAGTTACTTATAAATCTTTATGTTAGTAAAAACACCTTATACAATAAAACGATATAGTTAAAATTTTAAAAACTTCTTATTCTAAATACTTTGCCATTTAAGGATTTCATTTCTTGTTATAAAATTGATGGTAAACTTGATCCCTTTTTTAAATTTAAAAGTGCGCAAGCGGTAGACGAACAGCTTTATTGTGGAAAAAGATTAAAGCAATACTAACTCGACTATCAAAAATTTAAGTTTTTCAACAAAGTTTGATATAACAATTCGAGTAAGTTTATCAACAGATTTGTTGCCTTCTATAGAAGGCAATTCGTAATGTAAAAAAAGACATAAGTACTGTTCTTTTTTATCACATCTTCGGTGCTTGACATAACTCTGCAAACATTCAATTCAAAAGATATATATGTTTGTCTTATCAAACTGCATCAAGCTTGTTTATTGAATATTCTCAGCAAATCTTTTGTAAGAAGGCAGATATTCGTAAACAAAGTGTCATCTAAAAATTTTAATTATCACAGTCAGTTTGGAGTGCATATAGTATGTATTTAATATACGCACTCAACAAAATATGAGGCTTCTGAATCTTGGATCTTTTACTCTAAAACTGCATGTATGATTACCTTCTGAACAAAATTTTACTAGTCACAAAAAATTGTCTTTAATCCAGCACATTTTTAACATTTCAAATTAAAAAAAACTGCTTTGCTTAAGTATCAAAATTGTTGTCTGATTTAATCATAAATCCATTATATATGGATTACGCATTTCCATACTTTTTTATTTTTGCGCATGTTTTCTTATACTTTATAAAGCGCACGCGCTGATAACTATATTGCTAAAGTTTTTGTAATTTTTATTTTTTTTTATTTCAGACACTCTTAAAAAAGATTTATTCCTATTTTATGCTTCTTTAGTTTCGAAATTTTAATATAATAGTAATAGTTCAATTTTGACAATTTATATTTTTATTACGTATTGAAACGTCACTAATGCATGCGCACTTATCGATGTAGTAGCAAAAAATGCGTAAAAACAATAACCTGTTGGAATACGCAGTTCATAATTCATAAATCCATAGATTAAACTACTATTATTTTTAAGCGTGCATTTGTGTGTAAATGTATGTATGTGTTCAAATTCATCATACTCTAAGCTGCTTATTATATTGCTTAAAATTTTCTTACCTACCTTTATGATTAAGTTTTCAGTCTGTACCGCATTTTGTGACTATAACTATAAAAGTCTTTTGACGCTTCAAAAATAAATATTTGAAAACGCAATAGATTTTTATTAAGTCTCTAGTATTCTAATGCGTTCATTCGTATATATAAGTTTTTAGTATTTTAGTTTTTTGAATATCTGTAATATAAACTTATAAATATAGTTATTTTTTACTAACTAACCTTTAAACGGATTGCAGTTAATTTATGCTCAAAACTGTTATACAGTAGTGTATGAATGGCTTCGAAAAACTTGAAAACACCATAATCAGCCGCATAACAATACACTAATATACATTTGAATTCGTCATTTGCGTACATTTTCATTAATTTTTTATTGTTGCCTGATTTTCAGTCCAGTGAAAATAAAACGTAATCACCTTTACCGAAAAATTTTGAGTACACAATCAACACTGTTATTATTACTATTATTACGTGAAATAAACGCTAATTTTATTTCTTTAAAAATCTAACAATTCGAAATCAAAGCCGTAAGATTAATATATATTAAATTTCATCTATTTTTTCGCTTTTTCATCATAAAAAACAAATTGATTTAAAAAACTATTTGTCATTTATTGACATTGTGACGTATTTTTTTAGCGAAATATGTCTTATGGAATTGAATGGAGTCGTATAAACTAAATACAGTTTAGATTAGTCTTTTAAATTAAAATATAATTTTTCAAATAATTCGAACGGTTTATTGCTTTTGAATTTAATTAAATCGGTTACCATGAAAATCACTAATTATTTTGCTGACAGTTTTATTAAAGTTTAGAGTCTGGAATCGAAATTTGGCGCTTAGAATCGTATGTAAAGTATTTCAAGATCTTTTATGGTAGATTTTTAAGTTCCAATTTTCTAAAAAAATATGAACTGTTAAACTGATGCATAATTTTGCATGTTTCTATAAAAATTTACCCACTCTTTAAATAACTATTATTTTGCACTTTCATAGTTTGCACTTTTAAGAACATAATTCTATTATTTATTGCTGGAGTTTCAAGATTCGATAGAGTTTGAAATGATATAATTTGAGAATGACTATATTCTGTACCACTGCTTTTCAAATTGCAGAGTTCATTACTAAGATGTTACACGGATAAAAATTTCTACTTGGATTTTGGACTAGTAAAAAATATCATAAGATTTAGTAAAAATACTTAAAATTAATATTTTCATATTCTTATATTTCAAAAAATAAGTTTATTTTTAACGGCTTTTCAGCGAGATTGCTCCACTTGTTCAAAATTTAAGAATTTTTTTACTTGAAACAAGTAGAAATTTTTATTCGTACATGGTCATGTAGTTAGGATACCACAAGAGAGGATAGCTCATCAAGTTCACTTTTTCAAACAGGAACGCTTTCAGTCCGTTGCAGGAGAACGTGTACACTGCAAGTCTCTTCTAAACATAGTAGTATTGTGAGCCTAATATGAAAAGCAAGCCTGAAAATAGACAGATGAACTGATTAAAAATTAACACATAAAAATATCCTTTATTTTTGAAATAAGTTTAATTAAACATTGTTAGAAATAAGTTGGATTTTCCCAAAAGTAAATTTTGAATTCTATATTTAGTAAAAAAAATCACTTTAATTTTAGATAAAAATTTTTATTTAATTATATCAGTTTTACTCCCATATTAAAATTTGCACCTTTTTAAATATAAACTTATATTTTCTACAAGTAGTCAAATTTTAAAATTAGTGTCTGTTGGACTCTCACAAATATTTAATTTAAAGACCTAAGTTTTCATTATTCATTTAATTTATTCACACATGGAAGGGTAATTTTTTTTTACTTTTTTCCAAAAAATTCCTAGCAAAAAAAACCTAAAAATATTAACTCTTCAAAAATTTTCCTAGTAACGGCGAAATATTTTGGTAAACTTAAATTGCAAGCTTTAAATTTGTTGATTTTTTGATTAGGGAATTATTTAAATATATTGATGAAAAAATACTCAAAAAAGTTTGTGAAAATTTCTGATTTTTAAAGTAGGTTTTGATATATTTTTAAATAACTTTTAAATCTCAGAACCAATAGACTTAAAACTTAAAATATCAGCTTATCACAGTTTTTAATACAGGTGGATAAAGTATGCAAACTTCTCAAGTTAAACGAACCTTGTGAAAAAAATTTTTAGATAATATACGTTTGATAAAAATCGAAATTTCGACAAGCTTTACACATAGTTAAATCAGTGAAAATCCTAATATTTTAGCGAATTAAAGTGATGTCACTGTAATACATTTATTTCATTTGAAATAAAAAGTTATACAGATTTATATTTAATTTGAACCAAATTGATGTTTTAAATATAATTTATTAGTGTTTAACGATATTTAAAATTTTAACAGCTATAGCTTTTAAGAAAAAATTAATATAGGTAGAACGTTAACTTTTATAAAATTGATGTTTTATACTATGGAAAAAAATATATGAATCCAGGTACAGATTCAGTATTCATCTGATTTTTACCACGAGGTACAAAAGCCACCCTTTTTGAGATTCCACGGATCTAAGAGGTATCCTATCGTTTTTCCTGTGAAGAAACGTTCATTGATTAAAAAAAAAGAAAATCTGAAAATGTTCCCTCTCTTAATTATTTTATTTATTTACCAGGCAATAATACGAGAATTATGATTATTATATTGTTGATCAAAAGTCTGCAGAGAAGTGTATTTTTAGGACTCAACAGGAAGTCTTTTTATATATATATATATATATAAGAATGAGAAAAGTTTTATGGTTTCAGAAGCTTGTTTTTCGTCTTAGAAATTCATTTAACAATAAAATTCGGTTCAATTTATTAATTGCATTTGTGCTGGGAGAGCTTTAAATAAAACTTATTGCTCATGCAGCACAGAAATATGTTACGTTGCATTCAATCCGGCTCTAATTGCCCACTATTAAGCTTAAGCGTTTTATTTTACAAAAATCAATACGGTTTTTTTGTGACGTTAATTTTCAATTTGAATGATTTATATGAATTTGTCGAGGAAACTAATTGAATTTTCCTTGGAAAATATTAATTCTATTTTATTCGGAGAAACTGAACATGAATGCTTCATTAAGAAATGTGGTAATTTTTCAAAGTGGCGGCATCAAGTTCGGCTTAAAATTCTATTGGACCGACATTGAATGCATTTTTTACTCTTATATTTTATTACTGTGTTACAAAATGTTTGGTTTCAATGCTAACTATGATTGTCGGTCAAACAGCTGTCAAAATACTAAAAAGCTTTTCTTAGCGAAAGGTTAATTGTTCTTTTTTACTTTCATCATATAACAAAATTATGTATAAGAATCGACTTACAAAAGCAAATATGAAATACGTTATTTAACAGAAATTATTTTAAAGTTTATAGAATTTAAATTGAATTAACACCTTGTGTTAATAAGTTATTACATAGAGAACGTTTTGTGATTAGCATGACTTCTCGAAATCATTTAAACATGTCTAAAGCAGGTCGTTTTCGAAAACCTAACCACATCACACTACAACTTAACTATAAACGAATAAGATTGATCATTGAATAGGAATTTATATTTTAACCAGGGCTTTGAACC
>AGDA01061187.1:0-27981 GCA_000281935.1 Mengenilla moldrzyki | reverse complement strand
CCTATTTTTTCACAATGAAAATGTGATCACTGTATTTAATATTAAATAGAAAACAATTTTGAATGTTTCGCAGCTAAGAAACCAACATGTTTCAAAACATTAAAATCGACATATGGATTACATATTTACATCATTCCAACATGAAAAAAATCTTTATAAACATGTTTTAGCACAAATTTTTCAAAACATTTAATATAGCTATAATATTCTACTATACGAATTACGCTTAGTTGCATTTTCGAATCCATTTTATATTATTATGGAGAAAGTAAATAAGAATTTTGAAAATCAATATATTATACGAAGAAAGTTTAGAAATTGGCGAAAACTTATTCAAACAAGATTAAAAATGATGGATTCAAAATGGCCTTTAGTTCGATAGAAATATAGCATAAAACATAATCGGCTGAATTTAAACTAATTTAAGTATTCGAAGAACGTGAAAACAGTATTAAAGTTTGTGCCCTATTTTCGAAATTATAGGAAATGATAGATTTGGCAACTGTGTGTAGATGTCGCGCGCGTGCCCCGTGCAATGCACCGATCGTTCCATTTACGTCACGTAAGGCGCGTGTTGCGCAAGCGAAAGTGGCGATTTCGCGGAATCGCATAACATGGCGTCCGCGTGACCGAATTCAATTGTGCGACGAACAAAGACAAAGAGACGCAAAGTGAGCGAGTAGGAAAAGGCGATCGGACGCGAAAACAAAGCCACGAAAAGACGCTAAAGTGCGGATCCGCGAACGGCGCCGTCCAGATTTCGGTTCGGGCAGCGTCGCTAGTGTGCGTTCCACATTGCAACCGTGATCGAAACCGTGTTCCGGACGTCAACGTTTCTGTCATCGTTTGTGACACATTTCCGGGCCGATTATCGCACGGCCACAATCACACCACAAGCCGTTCCATGTGTAAGTCGCAAAATTAACCCAAATGCGGAACGTGCGTTCTGTGTGCGCGCAACAAGGACAGTGCGAAAAGTCGTCGACCACAAAACGGACAACCCAAAAAATCGTTCCTAAATGTGAGTTCAAGTCGATTTTCTGGTACTTCAATTTGAATTCAACTTGAGTAAGGTGACCAAGGCGTCGCTCCGTCTTCGTCCGCGAAAGTGACCGTTGCTCTGTCCTTGTTTCGTATACGGTTCGCCGCATTGAAAAATTCAATTAACGTTTCGCCTTTCTACACGGTTACCATTTACCTTATATTGCTTGGTCCATAGATCGACTCCGCTCCGTATACTTGAGCGATCTTCTAACGGTTACGGCAACGCGTCGCAATACACCATTCGAACACTGGCCAACAGTGTAGAACAAGTGGCTGTGTATTTACTTTTAAGTACCTTTTTGCGATCTGTGATCAGCACAGTTTAAGTCACCGGCTGCTCGTTTATTGAAGTTGCGGTTTTATTCAGTTGGATTTAGGATCCGATGTCGATTGCGATGCGAACAACTCTACAAACGGTGCCGGAAAGCTTGCCGGCTGATCATGCGCCCGCCGCTGCAAAGCTACGAATTCCGGTCTCAAATAAGGCAAGTCTTATTAGTTGATTTCTTAGAGCAGAGATCGGCAAAGTGGTCTATACAGACCCCTAGGGGTCTATTTAACAAACTCAGGGGTCTATCTAAGCGAGTGGGTCGAACGGGGGTCGATGAAAATATTATTAATACGCAAATCATATATATCTAACAATACTTAAAATAACTTAGCTATTTGTACTAGCATTTCCAAGTTCTTATATGGTTCAAACCGGTTTCAGTCATGTGAATTCAATTTTTTCCGAGTGCAAAAAGAAATTAAATGTGCAGTCTCGTGAAGATTTAAGAATAAAATTCACAAATTTTGAGCCCAATATAATTAACCTTGCAAAAAACAACAACCACACCTATCTCATTGACTAAGAAGTAATTTGTAGTTATTTTACTTAATATTTTTATTTATTTATAAATACTTATTATTTTATTATAACTTTACTGTTATACTTAATTAAAGGTATAAAAGTACAAACACCATCTAATTAAGTTTTATTTTAATTAAAAAATTACTTTTTAATGGGAGTCGATGGAGACCTATAAAAATCATATAGAGGTCTATGATCAAAAAAGTTTGCCGATCCCTGTCTTAGAGGATTCATTCGCATACATTGCGAGACTCGTGTATGTCCATACGGTGACCATTTTTAATTTAAAATTACGGACGTCTTGTTAAGAAATCATTTGTCCAGTTTAAAGTGACCACATTGTCATTGGGGCAAAGCGGGATAAATGATATGAAATGAGAATTACAATTTAGTTTTACAAATTTTATGGTATAGTCTCATACACAATTTCGATTTAATACGCCTTAGAAAGAAAAAAATCTCTTTTACACGAATTATTTTGCTTTAACACGATTTTTAATATTATAGGAATACTTAACTGTATTAATCCTAGACGTAACGACAATGATGGAACACCACCGAGCTAATATAACTCTGTACATTACCTAATTTAACCATTATCGACTTTTTAGCTTTTTAACTAATATCAAAGTTTGGGGAAAAAGATAAAATTGAATTCAGTGTGTACGAATTGCTTAAAACCTTTAATACTTTATATTTTACATTAATGTCAGTTCATCACTATCAGAAAGATATATTGTAAAATTCCTTAAAATTCAACTTTAATAGCAAGCAGACAGCTATTTGCGTTTTTGCAAATATTAAGGCGAAGCACTATTTTTGTGCTCAAAAGCCTTATTCATATTTGTCTAAAATTGATTGTGTTCCGATTAATGAAGAATCCGTTTCTTATGACAATTTTCTAATAGCTTTTGACGGTCCGAAAGACACGTGGTTTTATAAGTCGCTGTATTCTGAAAACTATTTAGTCGATTTAACAAAAAAGTTTAAAAAAAGTAATTTTAATTGTTTTGACTAACGCTTTTTGTTGATTTTAATATAAATTTAGTTATTTTTAAATGTTTTCTCTTTACAAACAACAAACCTTCAATTTGTGGTCACTAACGGTTTTTGCTAATTTGTTTTCTCAGTGCACTAACACTGCATAAAATTAATTTTTTTACTACGCTAAATTATTCAATTTTGACATTGAATTTTAATGTTTTAAGTGACAAGTAATTTAATTTCTTTCTACAATTGATACTAATAACTTATAATAAACAGGTGTTGTTACAATACAGATGTGCCATGTTCTTTGATTGGAAAAAATTACTGAACGTTTAAACAAAAACTATGTTTTCTTCAATTCAATAAAAATAGGTCTTTCTTATCTAATTATCTATGCACCTATTAAATGAAGATCGAACTTAGTATTACTTAGATTAAGGGGAACTATAATGATGTGATTTGATAGTAATAAAAACTGTGCAAAGCTCAGGACCGATGATCTGGAGTTGAATTCTAAGTGATTTTTTGTCTCTGTTCGCGTTCTTTTTTCCTTAGCTTCCTATTTGTCTTTTCCTAATGTACAAGTTTGACACTTTGCCAGTTGATAGGTTTGATTCGATTTGTGCTTTTTTACGTCTGTTGTGCTTGAAACGTGCATACAAAATGTAATTAGGGTTTTTGGAAAAATCTAGGCTAATGTTTAACTTCTATTATACTTTGTTCAGTATTTTTTTATCACGAATAATTTTCGCGTAAATTATTAAAAAAGCATTTTATTTATTACCTGTTTATTATGATCGATTTTAAATTTGAAATTGTAATATTCTTACTTTCTTTGTGTCAGAAGAAATTTAATGGTTGCGCAAAACCTTCATTTTTGTCACTTTATAGACGTTTGTTTATCAAGTATGCTTTGTAATGAAGATGCAAGTAATATGTATATTTATGTATGAATGTAAACATGGTTCTTTTTAAGGGTGTTGAGCCATTTATAGTGTTCTATGGTAGGGGTGAGCAACTACTTTTAATGATAAGCCTATCCAAATCAAATGTAGTTCAAATATGATTAAAAAAATTCATACTTGATGATACATTTTTCTTGAAACGAGTAATTGGAGTAATTAAAGAAATTTTGGTGAAATAAGAATTGCGGTTTGCAAGTACCAAAACTCAACTTTTTGACTCATTTACGCTTGTTTTTCATTTAAGTCGTTCGAAACGTACATTCAATTGCCAAAATTCAATAAGGTAGTCAATTAGAAGCTTTAAAGGCTGAATAACTCTACAAGCATAGGAATAGATATCTAAAATTTTGAAGTTATTTACTGCTTTTAAAATAATGATGCTTTTTCATTTTAAATGGCTGTAAACAAAATGATAGAATGTGAATTTTGTATATTAATAATAAAATTATGATAATCTTCCCTGCCAACCAAGAATACTCAAAGTGATATCACTGTGATCTCACACTGTGATCCTCACAATTGTAAATTATCACTGTGATATTACTGTAATATCACAGTGATATCACTGTGAGGAGTTTTCGAACACTCACTGTGTTAATTTGATGATTCTAACTGTGATACTACAGTAAGATTTATTATGGTCCACACAGTTTTGAATTATCGCAGTGATATCACTGTTACACCACTATGATATCGCCTTGAGTTTAAATACGAGCTTCCTCACACCAAAATGCTATGAATGTTGCGAATTTCTCAACTGTATTCAAATCGAGGAATCTCAGGGACACAAATATTTTCTGGTCCAAGCCTTGGAATAAATAACTGAGTGTTCACATCACAACCTCACTGTGAGATCACAGTGATTTTTTCACAGTGATCTCTCACAGTGATTTTCTCACAGTGATCTCTCACAGTGATTTTCTCACAGTGATCTCTCACAGTGATATTACTTTCACTTTATCCTCACATTTGGTTGACAGGGTTGGGTTTAATGTTTTTAAGCTGTCTGCTTGCATGGATAAAAACTTATTTAAAAATATCTTTGAAGAATCCTCAAAATTCTGAATTTTTTAAAAAAATTACTAGAATTCATACGTACCTAATTCATTTAAAATTAATGGGAATAAGTGCAATAACAAGAATGAGTAACTTTTTTTCGTGATAGACCTATCTAAAGCTTGAATTTTTTCGATAGACCAAAATCATACTTCTTAACCGTATTTACAAATGTATTTATATTATAAGCGCTACATTACAATAATAATAATAAACCAAAATGTGTACTTTGAGATTTTAATGCGAAATTTAGCATATTGGAACAAATCATATTAATTTGCTGAACTGAAAAAAAGTTCTACTGAAATCAAGAAAAATTATTGACAGATTTTTATATAAATTAAAATTTTGCTACAAATAAGTAGAAAATTAATTGCGTTTTACTTCCTTAAGTACATTGTTAACACAGATTACTCAGATCGGCAAGGCGTTCCCTTATTTTTCCCTTTAAAACTTAATGACGTTACTCTGTTTTTTTTTTTTTTCTAAATGGCCGGAGCTGTCGCTTAAAATACTTTCAATATAAACATTTGCATTTTACTTTAAATAAAAAATAAAGAAAATTAGAAAAACAGTTGATTAAGTGAACTTTATACAAAATTTATTTACTTTGCAATTGACATCGAAAAAATGTTATATAAAATAAATGAGTATTTTTTTTACAACATTGCGGGATGTTCTCTCAAGAGATTCCGCCACTTTTTTTGAATTTTGTACCAACATAAAAACGAAGGGAAATTTGAAATTTTTTTTGCCGATTTGGGTAATCTGTACTGTTAAGGGAAACTACACTAATGATAAGGAACAAACCTTTACTTATCGTAGATTTCAGTAGAGTGTCTTTTCAATGCAGAAATATATTAGCGGGAAAATATTAGTAGTATAAATAAACATTTGGCGGTCCGCATAAAATTTTTAAGTGAGCCACATGCAGCCCGTGGTTGTGAGTTGTTCACAACTATGTTTAAGAAGTTCTTATTAATTTATTACAGAATGTCACTGCAAAATGGAGGCGGAATAAAATTTTAAAATTATAAAAGAAATATGATAATTGTTCTGGAAGAGTTAATGTTTTGCTCCTTAATTTTTTTTCTTAATTGTAATCTTTGAGGTTATTATTATTTTTTTCTTTTAGTCTAATTTAGACTTGATTACCACTACTACTACTATTAGCGGAAACGGAAGTGGGAGTGGTGGTCATTCTACAGTTTCAAATATGACCTCAACGTCTGGTTCCACGGGACCGGCAAGGAGTGGCACAGGTGGTAGTATTAGTCGGACGAGCACACGAACTCGAACGTCTGAGGAGCCACATATTGGTAAGTACAAATTGAGTAAAACAATTGGCAAGGGTAATTTCGCCAAAGTGAAATTGGCTCGCCATGTGCCCACTGGTAAAGAAGTCGCTATTAAAATCATTGATAAGACGCAACTGAATCCGGTTTCGTTGCAGAAACTGTTTCGAGAAGTACGTATATACAAACTCCAGAAATATTCTCCAATGGACTACTGTTCTTCCAATGATATTTCGATCCGTTCACATTGAAATTATTTTTCCTCAAGATTAATGGCCAAAAGGTTCTTGTGTATAAAGAAGAAATTAAAATTCGTCCAAAGAAAAAAGAGAACCGCACTTAGTTCTCCGATCGAGGGCGAAGCATATTTTTAAAGGAATAATCAATTTCTCAATTTTTATTTTGTATTTACAGAAAACAAAATGTTCACTGTGAATAATTTCCGTTAAGAACCTAAATAAGAATAATTTTTGAATTTAATTAAAACTAAATGTGTAAATAAAGTGCTAAATGTTCATTTTTAAAAATATTTTTTTCTTGTCTCGATATTAATGCGAAATTTTTCTAAAAGTTTGTATATATTTTTATCGATATATAAATTTTAATTTAAAAGAAATGTTACTAGGATTAAAACTTAAATAAGGCTATAAAATTTATTAAAATTAAAGTTAAATCAAATATTGTTTGCTTTCCAAAACTTGGTCATGGTTATTCTCATTTTAAACAAAAAATAATAAACCTTTTGTAGTTACTTTATCATGTTTTAGATAAATGATCATGGCCCTTTTTTGAGATTTACTCTCAAATTGTTAGAAATTCTCAAGTTTTGCAATGCGATTATTACACTAGGGCTGCGTTCACAAATTTCAATTCTAAAGTAATATAAAGTTTACAATTGTTTTGTAACTTACATTCCTTTGTAAAGTAAAGTAAAATAAATAGCAAAATATTATAAAATTTTTGAGCTGTGAATACTAAAGCAATATATCACAGAATAAGCTCTTGTTTCCGTAATCGAATTCCTCTGTAAAATTTTGTAATAAAATACAGAACAAACTGTAGTTACAATTATTTTGTGAACGATTGTAAACATTACAATTACGAATTGTGAACGATTGTAATGTTTACAATTTATTTGTGAAGAATGTAATGTAAAAGTTACTTTACAATTGAAATTTGTGAACGCAGCCTAGAGAACAGACTTTGACTTTTATTTTTTTACAGAAACAAGATATATATTTTCTGAATGCCCAAGTACCACTGATCCCAAAACCAAAATATTTTTGAAAATCTTGAGGATAATTTTTAGGGAGGGGAAAACCTATTTTCAAATATAAAAATTTTTTTCTCCGAAATCATAAGGTCCAGAGAATTTTTTTACCCTTAAAACAATCAATCAACCCTTATTAAATAATGTAGCAAACATTATAAATATCTGTTAAAAGGGGGGTTCAAGGTAGTGATTTAAATTTGAAAAACGGGCAAAAAATGGTTTTTTTATCAAGAAAATAAAAGTTTCCTTTTAATCTAGTTGAAAAAGTAGAGTTGGTACAGAAAATGTAAATACCTCGGAATAAAAAATATGAGTTACTTGTTAAACCACATAAAGAAATTTTTTTATGAATTGAGTTTTTTTCTAAAAATTTTTGAAAATTAACGTGCAAAATTCAGGTACAGGCTGCAAACGTGATATTGAGCCAAGTAGTTTAAAGCATTATGAACAACTTAAACATTTAAACCTGTCTTTTTTAAATTAGTGATTCAAAAATGTATGTGTTTATTCAGTTACTTTAGATGGGAGCAAATAAGGATGGGGCAGGGGGTTGTGTCCCTCTTTTTTATGTCTCGGTTAACTATGTTAAAAATGTTTTTCCTACTTTAAACTTTTCAATTTGATAGTAAAAGCTGCTAAATAATTCAGATAATAGTTTAATGGGTCCAGAGGTCCAATAATATAGTTTATATATTTTCAGTTTGCATTCAGTTTAACTTCCTTTCAATTTAATGTTCTAAACTAATAACAAAATAGTGAAATTAAATTTAAATATATATATATATTTTAAAACTTCGCTAATGCATATGAGCTTTTCGGTGTACTTGCTGAAATTCTTAAGAATAATAATGTGTTGGAATGGACAATCAGTGTATAAATAGTATACGAATTAAAGGCAAATAAAATTTTTAATTTTTTTGATAATTTTTTAAAATTAAAGAAGAAAAGGAAAAAAATATTCTTTATTTTTTTTGCATTTCGCGCTCTACGGAATTGCAGCATTCTTTCGGATCGGGTATTCGTCACACTTACGTATACATATACATATTTGCAGAAAAACGGAAAATATTTTCCCATCTAAAATCTCATTATATAATAGCTACACAGCAACCCGCGCTGTTCTGTGCTTTAACATAAAAATGAGTTATAGTAAGGCCTTAGAAAACATTTTTAGAATCATAACGTTAAAATATGGACTCTAAAAACAATTTATATTGTTTTTGATCCTATGATGGAGCATAAGTGTTTACTCTATAAGCATCTTATTTAAGCCTATAAAAGAAAATGGCTATCTCTTGGTGCTATTCTTAAATTATATAGTATCTGCATCAATTTTTTTAAATCGATTTTTGGTATTTATAACGAGATACTATAGAAACCAACTACTCTGTATTTAGGCTTTGAATTTATAATGCTGGTTCACTTAGAGCTAAACATCTAAAAATTGTCATGAGGAGTAATTACATTTTAATGGGATATCATCAGGGATCGAATAATGTTATTAGCGGAAACGAAAATTAACGTTGTAACGAAAAAATTCATCTAACAGAAACGAAAACGGAAATGTTATTTTAATTTCGCCATTAACAAAAACAGAAACAATAAGTATTTTCAAAAATAACGTTATTTTCTATTAAATAGAGTTTTAATTTAAAATTTTCAATTCGAAGTTGTTTTTTTTTTTGTTTCACCAATGTTGTTATAAAGTTTACATAAAATATTTAACCAATTAAAACTAAAAAAATCAAAATAATAAATAATGCCTGTTAAGCAAGGTTGGCACCTTTGCATCACAGCCTAGTAGCTTATTGTACTTCCAGTAATTAATTAGGTTCATTTTGGTAATGGTGTGTACTTAACAAGATCAGGCAATAATTTGTATTTCCTTCGTCAGTGACTTGCCTGGGATCTCTCCTGATCCGAGGTTTATGACCCTCCAAAAATTCACATACAAATATTATTATAATAATAGTAACAATAGAAGTCGTCATAAAACTTATTTTATATATTTTATTGTAATTTTTACGTGAAAAATGAACATGAAAAAAAGTAAAATGATTACTTTGGTATTCATAACAGAGTTAAAAATAACGTTACAAATAACGTTATTAACATAGCGAAAAAATTAGATTAACATTACCCTTAACTGAAACGAAATTTGTTTTTTCCAAATAACGGTTAACAGAAACGGGAAACAAATTTCGCTATTTTTACCCCTGGATATCATCAACTAATTTGTAGTGTGTAAAGTTTTGAAGAGTTCACGTAAAAATAGTAATTTTTTTATATGAAATGATAGAAACGACTATATTTTAATTTTAAATACTCTAATTTCATTTAAAAAAATAATACCGTGATACATCACAATTATAAAATAAAATTAATTTGGAAATCGATAATAGTAGTGATTTTTTTCGGAATGTATTAACGCATAGTTTTCAAAACTTGAGTATAAATTAAACGAAGTTTACTTTATTTACTAATGTTTTAAATGAATATAAAATTAATGTAACATTTGTTTATATGCAATGAACAAATAAATCACTCGATTTTCATTGAAAAAATTTGATTTATAAGTATAAAGAAATTTTATTTCATCAGATGAACCGTGAAAAACTGTACATCGGCCAGTGATCAATAAACTTTGAAAAAACTTATTAACGCTTTATTGTTTATGGAAATGTTTCAATATTTGATATAAAATTATTGTTAAACTGAAAATGTCTTATCTTTAAAGTTTGTTACAAAAATATTATTTTAAATTTACAAATTTGACAAAGCTTCGTAATTTATTTGTTAAGTTGTTGATGTTTTGTATATATATACCAAACACTGAGAGTTTGGTGGAAAATTATTGAATTATTGAGAAGCATGTAGTATTTTTTGAATCATTGAGGAAAGTAAAAACTACGTCGATCGTGATGATGTTTCCTTGAAAGTTTTCATTTAATCAAAAGAGACAACTGTTAATCGAAAATCACAAAGGAGTACTTGAGAAACTTTCCATGAAAAATGGTTTCCTTTTGAAACTTGAAAATCGATACACCTTATAGAAATTTAATGTTAACCTGATCAGAAAGTAGAATTAAACATAAGGTGGTGCAAATTCGTTTCAAATGTTTCCCGATTAAATATTAATGAGTTTCTTTTTATTACGGGACTTTTTAATTGGCTCTTTTTTTAGTGAATATAATACAGAATGGTTTTTAAATAATTTACAATATATATATATATATATATATATTTTACGAATTCTAGACATGCTTTTGTTTTAAATAGTACCGTTTTCTTTTAGTCATACGCGTTACCATATAAAGGAAATCGTAAATATGTTTTTAAAAAAAAGGTTTCTGAGTTATATGAGATATAATAGACATTTCTCGTTACTGATGACTCATTAATATACTTTAAAGAGTTATATCTTTTGAATTTTATTGTTACGGTTTTGGTTAAACGTACTGAGAATTTACTTTTTTTAAGGAATAGTAATTATCCCCTTTGTTGAGATTTGTATTAATTCTAAAATGGTCATTTGTAAGAAATTAATGATATGTTTTTAATATGTTAAGTATAGGAAAAGTGAAGTTTGTCTTGTCATTTGTTTAAATTTTAGAGGTTAATGCAAATGAATCAGTAGATAATTTTCTGTAAAATAGATCTGTTACCACTAAAAATACCGACTACTCAAAATACCGATATGCCAAAACAAATAGATTATAGCTGTTGGTAGATCGAGTGTTGATAATCTACTAGTCTATGAATTTTGACTTAGTACACTTTTTTAGTAGTTATAGTTTTTGAAAACCTTCGTATTGATAAACGTCTTATAATAGTAAAAAAAACCCAACAAATCATTCAATGTCAATATATTGCCTAAATTATTGGCTTGATGAACAGTAGTTTTAAAAAATCATTAGGAATATAATCGAGATTTACTTTTTGTTTAGGTGAGAATTATGAAGATGCTTGATCATCCGAATATCGTTAAATTGTTCCAAGTAATCGAGACAGAAAAGACTTTATATTTAGTGATGGAGTATGCAAGTGGTGGTGAAGTATTTGACTATTTAGTATTACATGGCAGAATGAAAGAGAAGGAGGCACGTGCCAAATTTCGACAAATCGTTTCTGCTGTTCAGTATTGTCATCAAAAGAAAATCATTCATCGGTTCGTCAATTTCACTCTTTACAGTAGTTGGCAAATTATAAATTGTGAGTCTCAATACGTGGATATTTTAATCATCCGCTACGTGTGAAAGCTATAAAACAACTCGATAATACGGTTTTCAAATTATATGTTAGGAACCCCCGGAAGCCTTTTTATCATAGGGTGCATTTGCAAAATAAACTATTTTAGTAAAATATTTTTTAACAGTTGATTATATTGAATAACGTTATTTAATAACGTTCGATTTGTCTACACTACTCAATTTTTTAATCAGGCAAATATAAATATGAACAAAAAAAATTGAAACATAAAAATCCATTTAATAAATCAACGAAAAAAAAGTGTTATAATTAGAAAATATTAAACAGCGAGTGAACTGGCTTTTAGCGAACTTATAATCAAAAATCAATTTCCAATCATAAACTTTTGAAATTGAATTATAACTGGACACGTTGTTATTGCTTAGAGCTAATGTTAAAATCAATTATAAATTGATATAGATTTCATTCACAATTGTTTTTTATTAAACTAATTATAAAAGAAAAAAGTTAGGTTGAGAAGTGTGATGTGTCGTTATTTAAATTTCTAAGTTTTTTGTTTTCGGACAATAATAAAACTTTTTATTATATGAATGAAAATTTATTTGAATTTCATTTGTTAATAACTAATTTATACTTCTAATACAAATTTCATAAAAGTAAAATTTTTTTTTCAATACTTATGAAAGAAAAATTAATGGCCAAAAGACAATAAATGCTTTCTTATTACATTTATAATTTATTTGTATAAAGTTTATACAATATTTTTTACAATGTAATCATAATTAGTAAAGTTGTGACTCACAATTAAAGATAGTTTGCCAATACTTGAACTGATTCCTTACAAGGTTTTTAAATTAAACTTTTTTAGTGATTTAAAAGCGGAAAATTTGTTACTTGACAGTGAAATGAATATAAAAATAGCAGACTTTGGATTCTCGAATGAATTTCAAGTTGGTAGCAAATTGGACACGTTTTGCGGTAGTCCACCGTATGCAGCTCCTGAGCTTTTTCAAGTTACTTTTTTATAAACTTAATATGAAAATTGTAAAATATGTCCGATTTTTTTCGTTCGGAATTTTGTTACTTTTCTGTTCTTATTTTATCTCTGAAATTTTCGTAATTGTAATATAAAATATGAGAATGTACAATTCCAGTTCATTGTTGCCATATTTTGTTACTAACTGTGTGATCGGTATAGGGCATGGACGTATAAGATATGGACTGATAATTCTTCGCTTTTTTTATAAAAACATCTAAGGATAATTATTAAGTGTGCGCAGGTGTGCAAAATTTTCAATGAAAAATTTTATATCGGTAAATTCTTATTCGTTTCTTAACTATTTACGAATTTGCTTAAATTTTCCACACTTGCGCACACTCAAAAGTTACCCTTAGATATGTTTACAAAAAAAGAATTATCCCTCCATATCTTTTACGTTCGTGGTATAGGGAGAATTTCGATCCAAATTCGCTTTTTTTTAAGTCGGTAAAAATTTAAACAAAAATAATCGTATCTTTTGATTAACATTTCGCAGTGTTTTCAAAAAAATATTTACTTTCCTTTTATAGTTATCCTTCGACGGCTAGTGTAAAAAACAAATAGAAATGTAGAATTTTTCTGTTAAGTATTTTTTTAAACTTTTTTTGACACTAAAAATGAAATAAAAATATTTGCAAAATTATTCTATACGACAACGCTGATCGTTTTTAGAAGAAACAGAGCAGCGGCTTCAAGTTTTAAAGCGAATATAAGGAATTTTTTTCCCGATCTGGGTAATTTATAGTGAGAAGATAAATTCGTTGCTAGTTCTTAATGCTTGATTCGTTTAATTCAACAATATTAGTTATGTCAATACTGGGTTTTATAGATGAAATTTATAAGCTTATTATACTGTAGACTTAAAATAATTAATTAAATTAAATTTAATTATTTAAAGTTCTATTTGAAAATGATATTTTCATGTTAAGAATTCGAAATGAATTCATTGTTTGTTTAAGTTCACAAATATAAAAGTAAACGGATTTGTTTTAAGCAACGATTTTAAATTAAATAAAATTACGATAAACTTTTAGTACTTTTTTTAAATTTTAATGCTTATTAATATGAATATAATGTATTTTGAGGTATCTGCTATTTATAAAGTTTAAACTAAATTGTATATAATAGAATTAGCAGCGCCAGAATCATTTAGCTTAATTGTTTGACTTTAAAAAAATTAAGTACCTAAATAAATAATATAAATATAAATATCATAATGTTCTGATTAATAAAAAAATTATTTAAATGTATTAAAAATATTTTATTATCATGTATTTTAATAAAGTTTTTTGCTAAAACACAATTTTTTTAACCGTATTAAAGAATTTTTCAGTGTAGGACCAAAAGCCAATAAATACTGCTTAACCACTTGCGTACCATTGTATTTTGAGTAAACACGATTGAAAAACGCTAAGGAGCGAGCGCAATTACGTTAATTCGATTACGTGTTTAAAAACGGCAAGAATCGCGATCGCGCTCCTATTGTTAATTGTCGACATAGCAGGTGTGCTGACAATTCTTTTATTTTGATAAAATAACTTGGCTTTTTTGACACAAAAACGAAAAGGTGCCCAAGTGGTACGCAAACGATTAGGATAAGTTATAGATAAGTAAACAGGAGTATAACAAAAAAAATTATTAATAAAGAAATCTATTGTTGAAAAATTTAGTTGTGTTTTAGTATTCAGATTAGAATAAAAACGATTTTCATAGCTTTATGGTTATTAAGAGGCAGCAATTCGAAACGTTTTATTATTTAGGGAAGAAAGTACGATGGGCCGGAAGTCGACGTTTGGTCATTAGGCGTGATTTTGTACACTCTGGTGTCAGGATCTTTGCCGTTCGACGGCACAACATTACGGGAGTTACGTGAACGCGTTCTAAAGGGCAAATATCGAATCCCGTTTTATATGAGTACTGATTGCGAAGCTTTATTGAAGAAGTTTTTGGTGCTGAATCCGAGTAAAAGAGCGCCGCTCGAGACTATCATGAAAGATCGCTGGATGAACACAGGGTTTTATTGGACGCACGAAATGACTCTAAGGCCATCAGCACACAAAGCAACTTTTGTTCAGTATTGTATATTTTATGAACAATGTGTGTAGGTTTCACGACCTTTTATTATGTATCTCCAGAATCTATTATAGCTGAACTGAGTATTGTAGGTTCTGGATTTATTCGTGCACGCTACTATCTCATAACGCGTATACATTTTGATGACGTTTTTGTGACATTTAGAAGTTTGAAAATTTAAATTTATTTGTTTACAAAAAATCTTTTTGAATGTGTTTTTTGCAACAAGTACTGAAACTAGTTGTCTATTGTTAGGTTCTTTTTTTAAGAAAAAAAAAGTATTAAATAGTTCTCTTTTAAGCTTACAACATGCATATTAATTTCAGTTAAAAACAGTTTTTGCATTGAATGGCGTTATATTCATGCGGATATTACAGGGCTTTAAGTTATATGAATAAAACTAAAATCCACACTAATTATTCAATCTAGATAGGTACATTTGTATTTCATTAGAATACTGCGTATATATTGAATATATATGTTGTATGATATTCCTATTTGTTTTTGTTGTGGTTTTTTAAATTATTAAAAAATATCAATAATTTTTTCAATGAAAATATGCTGATAGTACAAAATGTAAAGTATAACTTTTAATTAGTCTACTTATTTTCAAAAAATATGCATGGTCAAAAGCTAACAACACTAAAAAGGTTTTTTTGTTAATTATTGCAATTTTTTATTCTTTAAAGGCTACTTATTCTGTAAAAAAGTTTGTGAGCAACTATGAATGTGTTATGAACTGCTATTATTTGAGAAAAGCTATTTTGATTGGTCAACAAGTCACCAATTCAAACACTGAGCTGTAACTCAAAGTCGACGTGTTAACTACTCCTGCTTTATATTTTTCTAAGAAAACAAACTTTTTTATAAAGTACAATAACTTACTATTTAAAGTATTGACAAAACTTATAAAATTTACAAAAATACTTGTAATGACTATATTTATGTAATTATAATTGTAATTTCTAAAACTAACAATCGAAAGTAGTTTTTTAAGTTCTTAAATTGCTAAAAATTGAAGTTTGTTTATAAACTTCAAGGGTTTTTATATAATTTATAGGTTAGTTTATTTGTTGCTTCATGTGCAGATGGCTTCACTTTGAATCATTTTGTGTTTTTGCAATGTAATTTTAAAAATCGTTAATATAGGGTATTTCTTTGGGGCAGTTACGAGAATGATGAACTGAAGCCGTACGCGGAACCAGAGCCAGATATGTCGGATGCGAAACGGATCGATACCCTGATCTATTTTGGATACACACGTAGTGAAATAGAAGCCTCACTAAGCGGTCATAAATACGATGATATTTATGCCACTTATCTGTTACTGGGCCGAAAAAGTGTTGATGTATGTACTTGTTTTTATTTTCTTATAAATACGGTAACATTAAAGAATAAAATGTATTTTTTTGTCAGACGAACAGGAAATGATTTATATTTTTTGACAATTTAAACTTAATATATATCACAATTAGAGGAAAAATAGAAATTATAAGATATGATTTTGAAAAAGTAATGTTTTTTTGCATATTTTTGTCTCTGTGTATTAACGTTCAATATTATTATAAACAATTTACGTTATTTAAGTTATGTCCAAAAAGTTTGTCCGGAGCAGGATAATTTTACGTCATAGCTACTTAGAATTACTCAACTCCTATGTTCTTGTACAAGATCGAGTAAGTTTGCAAAAATACTTTTCAACTCTGTCCCGAATAGGACAGACTTTTTGGGCACGGCTTTAATTTCTAAATGACATTTAACACGTTCACTGCCGCATAGGGCGTATACACCTTGCTATGATTTTCTAGTGATATTCTCTTACTTTACACCCACAATAGCTAAAATATTGCATTGTATTGGCATATTTAGTCTTGAACATCTTATGGTCCTGAAAGGGTTAATAGGAGTTTGAACAAAATTTCGAAGACTAGAACTGCTATAAGTACATATCTGTAGTTTTGTTTACCAAAACTGATGTGAGAAATAAATATACTATTAATTTTAACTTAACCCGTTGAGCCCCAGACAGTTTTGCGAAAACACTGTCGAAAAATCCCAAACAGTGCGACAGCGCTTTTTTTAAATACACACGACAAGGCGTAAGCAGCACGATAGCGCTTGCTTCCACACTTTTTTTGCTTATTAACGCAGTTTCAGTTGTACATAACTTACGAAACATCTGGGGTTTCTCAACATGAAAAGGGAACAGCGCGATCGCGCTTCTTGGACTTCAAATGGTTAAATTTATTAACATAATCATATATTTTAAACTCTGTGTCTGCTGTTTAAACGTGTAATAATGTGTTTTTTCCAAAACCAATTTAAAACTTTCACAAACTTTTTCAGAATAACTTAGAGTTAAAAACCTTTTTCTTAGAAATTACACAGACTTATAGAAAGCATGATGTCATTGAAGCTTGAAAAGCTCTATTGACAAACAAGATTGAAAGTTGCAAGTGCATTCTTTTTTTCCCTAAAAATACGATTAAAAATATTTAAAAATTATTTTAAAACATAGCCGGAAAGCGATGGAAGCCGAAGCGGTTCAAATTTATCGCTGCGAAATATGTCAGCAACGAATCAGACGACAGTTGTGCCGTCAGCGCCGATTGTGCAATCACCGTCACATCACAGGGGTGTGCATCGATCTAGTTCGACGACAAATGCAAAGCCGCGCCGGCGTGCTTCTTCTGGCGGCGAAACACTTCAAACCACTACCACGACAATGGCAACGCCTTCTGTCGCCACAACCGTTACGCCTTCGACGACAGGAGCCACTACTACCACTCACCATCACCATCATCATGTACAGAATTCTGTAGCTGGTAACGACAGTAATGGCACGCATAATCATACTACCGGCACGGTTCCGAATAACGGTACTAGTGGTGCGGCTATGTTCAAACGCCAACATACTCTCGACAACTCTAGTAAGGAAAATTATCAACGACTGTTGAATTCGCGTTATCCACGAACAGCTCAGAATGACAGTAAGTTAACTTTAAAACAACATATAATGAAGCATAAAAATTATAACATACAAATCAGTATCTTCTAAAGTGAGGTCATGTTTTGGCCACTAGATTGTAATAAAACTTTACTGATCTGTTAAAAAAATATAAAAAAATAAAGCCTGTTTTATTAAAATTTTAGTGTTTTTGTGTGAAATGAATAAATAAATACCTTGATTTATATTGTAAAAATAACCTTAATTTATAAATATCCAATTCATTTGTATAAGGTATGTTACAAATAATATTCAAAAAAAGTTTTGGAAAACCCTAAAACACTGGAAACAATGAAGGTTGATGACCATGTTAGAAAAATTGCTTGGAATTGTGTTTTATTAAATTTTAGTTTAATCCTAAATGAAAATTGGTACTAAACATAATAGTAATATTGTAAATTTTTTCTTTAAGGTGTTCTAAGTCCATTGAAACCACGTTCTGCAACCAAATCGAGTGCAGTCAATATGAAAATGACACCAAGTGGAGTGGGATCAGTAGGACGCCGATCGACAATCGGATGTGAGCCGAAAACCGGTTTAGAGGCGTTGTGTTTTACACCAGATGTGATACTGAATGATACGGCTAATTCAGTGACCAAAGCCATCGACAATATGAGGTATAAATCGCACAATTATTCTATAAATATAACATAGTTTGTATTCACATTTCCTCTTCTCTAACACGCTTTCCTTTATACTGGTGCTTGGTCGGAAACCCCTTACTGTCACTGTTTTGAACTTTATTTTCACATTAACAATTGGGTAGTTGTTCGGTAAAAGAAGATTGCCGCACGACCTCAGCGACGAGCGGTACTCAAAGTGCGACCGTTACGAGCGCAAACGGTGCCGATAACGGTAAGGGTCATTGCAAATCAGCGTCGGTGAGCGGTGAGAATTTCGAGCCGATCAGTGACCCTTTAAAGCTTAGGTACTTGATTTAGTGTCATGCCGCTTTCAATGTTTTTATTGCTCGTTAAAATACGAAAATAGAATAGCAAATAAAATTTCTCAAACATTTAATAACATTAAAATTTTATACAGAGCAGGATAATAATTTAAAAATTGCGTTATTCGAAGCAAATTTGAAAATCAGTATGCTATTTTAGTAAACATTTTACTTGAATTATTGTTTAAACCATGGACTTATTTTATTGATTTTATTCGTACACGCAATTGCTTCATAACATGCATAAATAAGAAGCTGTACAGTGTAAGCACCGTTTTTAGTCGAAATTTATCCACATGATGTAAACCTGAAGAATTTATTTGTTTAACTCTTGTTTAACACTTAAATTAGATAAAGTAGCAAAGAACTGTTTGGGAACTTTTGTTCGTTATATTTAAGAAAGGACTTTTTATGTTATAATTTGAATAGCTTAGTGCACATTTGTGGTGAATTTGTGTCTCATTTAATTTTTGATTGTAAAGACGATTTAAATTTATTTGCTAATTTCACAAGCTTTTTGCCAGATTTAAAGTCATATCTACTTTTAATTTATATACTATATACTATTATTTTGTTTCTGGAATATGCCCTGTAATGTGAAAAAATAGCGCAAATGTCATAATTATAACGTGAAGGGTGTAAACTTTAATATGCATAACACAACAAATGGGAAGCTTTATTCTTCTAAAAATTAATTTAGCAAATGCTTGGCATTACCATGCTAAGAAAATCGCATCCTCAGTTTAAAATATAATATTTTTACTGAATTCAAGTTTCTATAAGCAATTACAACAAAGGGTTGTTACGATTAAGTTTATTGAAACATGACACGCATAAGTGTGGTTTCTTCTTACAACTATCGCATGATTTTGCAACTTTTACAGTACAATTCCTTGCTTTAGTGAAACAGTAAATACTACAACAGCGACACGTGAATAAATGAGTGATCGAAATGCGAAAAACGCAAAAAATAAGTTACAGAAAAAAATGTCTGTTATGCCGCGTGGGGCGTATACGCCCCACATGGCAGAGGACCTGTTAAGTATTAAAGATATATGGATAAAATGTGTCTATTCTGATGAATAATATTGTTTGTTACATTTTTGATTGTGGTGTATATTTCTTATTAAATTCATATTTGATATCTAATATAACTGGGTAATCGGTTTTTGAAAATAATAATTTTCTGAAATTTGTTTCGATTTTTAAGTTTAATTAAATCTGGCAACAATAATCTATTATTAATTTAGTGAATTAATTCTGAGTATAAAATTTAAGTTTAATATTTATTGTTATTCTAAATGGTTTTAAATTAATGACCTTTTAGGCAACAGTCATTAACGCCTTGTCTGACTACAACTGCCACAACCGGTAGCAAAACGTCATCAGTGGTTGCAGCAACGACGGCGTCTAGCGGAGCTGCGAGCTTGCTGAGTAATGCAGTAACGGCAGGTACGTTAACGCCACCAGCTACCAGTACTACTCCATTTCCGCGCAACGTGCCTTCTCGGAGCACCTTTCATTCGGGTCAAACGAGACCTAAGCTGTTGGCTAATTCGCCATTCAATACGAGTGTGTCGCCAAACGAGTCACCGCATTCAGCACGCACGTCGTTTTTCTCGAAACTCAGTTCGCGATTCTCTAAGCGGCAACTGGAATCTAGCGGTGGTGGTGCTAAACACGGACTGCTGGGTCAAGGTCCAGTTACACTCTCATTGCTTGGGTAAGTTGATCTTTAGGTCTTTATGTTTTAAAGCTGTCGGTTTTTAATAGTTCACTTTTTAAAAAAGAACTAAAAGTAATTAGCGAAAGTCACTTAACACTAGATTTACAGATGTTGCTTGTATACCTATTTTTACTAAAGTGAGCCAATTTGACTCATACAAAAAATTGAAGTTTTTGCAAAAAAATAGTTCCAAATCACTTTATATAAATGAGTCTGGAAAGAAGTGGAAATAACCTTTAGATGTATTTTATCATTTCACTAAAAACTACATATAATTTTAAGAAGCAATATTAAAGTTTTATATATACAATGTAATCAAATTTTCAATGAGTTAAATTGGCTCAATCCGTAAATCTAGTGTTAATTTCGTAATTAAGGATTTTTTGAAAAATGATGAGAAAACAAAAATAGGAATACAGTAAGGCCTCGTTTAACGTTGTTTTAGTTTAGCGCTCATTTATTTCAACTCAGAGATTACCGAAATTGTGTGCAGCTCTAGGTTTTCAAATATGTGCATAAAATTCGAGACACTAGTTTTGTTTCTTGTTTTACGAGTGCTGTACAGACAGCACATGTAATACGCTTGATCATTTTTCTCGAATTTTGGTTTTACCAATACTATGAGCGTCAGACATCTATGTCTATCTGTTGATATAATATAGCCGTAAGTTGATAAGAAAATCTAACGTATGGCACACACTGCTCTTAAAAGTAACTTCGTTCGATTAGGTAAGCTTAGAAATTGAAAAATGTTTATGCTTTTCGTGTCACGATTTTCTGAAGATGTTTAAATTAATCCTTATGTATGTTTAATCGAATAAGGTTACTTTGAATGAATGAGCCATGTGATATCTTTTTTTTCCTTCTAAATTTCAATTATAAGTTTTTGTAAAATTCAACCTGTTAAAAATGAATAAAACTTTTCTTAAATGTACTCGATATCAAAATCATGATAATTAGGAAACGAAAAACTTGTCTTTTTATACTTATGTTGCTAATCTGGTATTACAAAAAAAATTTAATTTGGTTTTATAAAAAATTGGTTACTGAAATTTTTGCTTATTGAATATTTTTATTGTAATTAAACCAACACAGAAACATTCATTTTAGTAGTTTTATAGCACTTCAAATATAATTAGTTCATCTTGAAAACAAATTGTTTTTGTCTCATGTGACTTTCTTAATATTATCTGATACCATTATCCTATTTTTAAATTTCAATCTGCGCCAAATATGAAAACGGTTTTTATAAAATAAGCAGTACGCATTTTCTCGTATTATGTTGATCGAAACAATTAATATTTTACACGTAGTATGAGTTTTAACACAAATGATTCAAAAGCTCTTAATAAATAGCGTTGTTTACACTGTTTTCGAACACTCAATCGTGATCACTTTTTTACGAGCTCAAAAAATAATTATTAATTCGCATGTGAAAATGGACGATTTTGATCGCTCGTAAGAAGGTAACATGATGAGGTTTTTGAAAACAGCCTTATTATTACAGATTGTGATTTTTCAGTATGCGGTTGCTTATATTGTTGTGATTACCTACTTCAATCGTGATTTGGATTTTTTCCAAATTCAAATTATGCTCAGCATAGGAGATCAAAATATAATGTGAAAGAATGCGTGCTGCTTTTAAAATGTAGAATTGTGCGAAAAGTCCAATTTTCTTTGAGCGCAGCTAATACATTCGCGCCCGCTGACGCGAAATCCTGTCAAGCGTTCCGTTACAAAATGTGGTGATATAAGATAAACTTTACAGCTACTATTAGGAAACTAAAAAGTGATTTAAAACAATACTTTGAGTTTTCAGGGAAAGTTAAGTGTGGAAAAGAGAATAACAATTGTTAAAAATTAAGAAATTAGTTTTTTGCAAAGTTTTTTGTTAAGTTAAAAATTGTACGAGATGGGTTTTATGATGAGACTAATATTTCTTAAAATTAAAAAGAACCAATTTTTTCCTAAAATTTTCACTACATCCATATCTCACTTTGCATCGTGGTTACGTTCCAAGAAAACACGATGCAAAGTAAATTAAGATTATGAATTTTATTAATATGTTTAAGTCCACGAAAAAACGCTTACTAATTGATAATATGGCGCAATTGGAAACAAAAGTATCATCTTTTAGAAAAAGAAATGAAAATTTCAAAAAAAAAAAAAAGACTTGAACCCAAAACAACGTAACTTCGAAAATCTAACGATGCATAGTGAAAATTAGTACTAATTTAAGCAGCGACACAATGTGAGGTATAGATTTATTTAGATAAAAAAGGTTTCACATAAATAATATCCATAGGGTTGGTTTCATTAAGGCTGTGGGTGAAGTTTATCAAAAAGGAGAAAACTTTTTTTGTCGAAATTTTCTGGTATTTTAACAAAAATTTTGTTTTACGTAAAATGTGGGTAGAATGTTTTTAGGTTTAAGATAAGGTTTTTTAAATTAAAAAAATGAGTTTTTTGTTATTTTGATACAAAATGTACGTCATACATTAAATAATGTATATGAAATGGTTTTTATGTTGGGGTCCAAATTATTTAAGCATTTAAAACAGTTTATTTAATTTTTTTATTCGCTGATTGTTTTAACTTCGAGATTTTTTCTCTTATCATAAAAAGATCAAATCCCAGGTTCTTTATTTAGAGTAAAAAACGCGATTTTTCTTAAATTGCGTTATGTTTTTGATAAAAAAAAAATACTTTTTTTAACCTTGGAAGAATTTTACCCTTGTTCAAAAACGTACTTTTTGATCAAAATAATATAAAAATCTAAGTAAACGGTAATTACTTTTTACTCTTTGGAAATTTACCTTTCAAAGGTAACACACCAAATTATGTCAACGTAATTTACAATTTTATACTATTGTTCATAAAAGTATATAAAAATTATGTGCGCATGTTAACATATTTATATAATTGTGTGCGCAAAAATATACAAATTTTAAATTATGTTAACATAATTTAGTGCACTAAAATATTTCTAAAGAAAACCTCACGTGAACTTTTTTATATAAACCATATTTGTTATCAGAATAGTATTAAAGCTCTAAGCAAGAAATTGGTTTTTAAAATTTTATGAAATTTTATCTTCATTCCTCTTAAAACTACCCCATATCGTTTGAAACACAGATTACCTAGATCGGAATAGCGTTTCCTTTTTCTCTAAAAATTGATGGCGTTATGCTATTTCTTCTATAAGCGATCCAAGTTATCGTTTAGAATAATTTTGTTACTATTTTGTTTATTTTATTTAAAAAAAAAAAATGCAAAAAAAGAGCTGATAAGAAGCATTCTCAGCTATATTCATTACTTCAGCAGTCGTTATCGAAGGGAAAATATAAAAGGCGAATAAGTATTTTTTTTAGTAACTTTACAGAAGGTTTTGTCAAAAAAAGACCATTAATTTTCTTTGAGTTTGTACCAACATAAAAATGAAGGGAATTCAAATAAGTCTTTCATTATGCCCATCTGGTTAATCTGTGTTTGAAAACTCATATTTTGAAATATACATTCATACAATGATAATATTTTAAAGCAAATAATATACGTTTTATTACAAAGTTATGGATGTGGTTTTAAGTATTAAGTTCTCGTTTCTTAGACTATATTCAAGACTAGAATAAGAAAAAAGTACCGAGCGCGAATGTAGTAAACATATTAGGTTTGGTTTTGGTGGGTCTTAATATAAAAATGTCAAAAATTAGATCTGTTTTTAGATCAAATCAACAACAACAACAGCAACAGCAACAGTTGCGACCGGAATCAGGATTAAGGCCGCAGCCGGATGAAGATCACGTGAAACCGCGCTCGTTACGATTTACGTGGTCGATGAAGACGACTTCTAGCCGCGATCCGACCGAAATCATGGCTGAGATTCGGAAGGTGCTAGATGCCAATAATTGTGACTACGAGCAACGCGAACGCTTTCTCCTACTCTGTGTACACGGCGATCCAAACACTGACAGTTTGGTGCAGTGGGAAATTGAGGTGTGTAAGCTGCCGCGTTTGTCCCTAAACGGCGTCCGGTTTAAGCGTATTTCCGGTATGTTAGTTTTTATTGGCCAATTTGACTGTTTACAAAATATTTTATATACCGAATGCGACAAGTCTCATATGTAATTAAAGTTTCGTGTTTAAAATTAAATTTGGATTATATATATAATTCCTTTTTAAATATAAGACAACTTTTTAAATATTAGTTGTTGGGAAAATTCAACGTCATAATGATCCCGCGTGTCGCTATTAGTCGACTTTCGTCAGCTAATGCCTTTATTAGTTCCAACCAAATTTCAGAACGTTGTACATCTTCGACATTAAAAATTCTGGACAGATATTTTGTAAAACGATTTTGCAAATAGTATATTGTCAATCTTCACACAGATCGGTTAATTTATGTTTTAAATGGCATTTTTAACCTTTTTAAAGCATAAAAAATTGATTATGAGGAAAATGCTGCGTATTGCTCTTCATACTTAAAAGATCGTTAATCAAAAATTGCTGTGAAGAATTAATTGAAATTTTCATATACAAGCCTTTTATTATATCAGCTTTTAAAACACATCATGATTATGCGGCTTAAATATGAAGTTGAGTGCAAAAAATTACAATTAAATTCTCTGTTAAAAAAAGACAAAATTACATTCCAAACAACTTAATAGAAAAAAGTTTAACCAACATTTTATAGCAATAATTTCATTTGATAACAAACCCGAACTGTTTTTAACTCGAACATTCGATATTTTTTTGATCGTCTACACCAAGGGTATAACAAAAAAGTCGATATTTTTGAATTCTTAAAAACGATTTTTTAGAAAAGGAGGAAAATTAAAATTTTATTTTTAATTTTTTTTTACTGACTGGAGATATATAGAAACACAACATATCATTCAAAGAATTCAGTGAAAGTTCTTTTTTCATTGATTAAATTTTCATTATGATATCTTTTGTGGGCCTTAGATATCAACTTTAAAATTTATAAAAACAGCAAAAAATCGTTTTCGCGTTTTAATTTTTTTCTTAAAAAATAAAGGCTTATATGAAAAACTAGCCACCTTGGTAAAAAATATTTAGCTTTCATCAAGATGGCATTTTTAATAGATTTGATTTCCGTTTTGAAAACCCTCACTATAGATGTACAATTATGGATCATGATTATCTAGAAAATATATATGAATCAAGTGATTTCATTAATGATGACGTTATTAATGATGTCATGATTAATGATTCAACTCCATCATCTAGATGTTAAACATTTAAAAAACAAGTAAAAAAAGGAGAGTCGTCATGCTTAAAAATAAGAGAAAGAAACTTAAAAAATGTGTATAAAAATCAAAAAAAAAAGTTGACTTTTTATATTTTTATACGAGTGACATATGTTAACATAATTTAGAACAATAGAAAAAAAAAGACTGATATTGGTTAGTGAAATCGCAAAAAGAATAAAAAGTGACAGCATTTTATTAAACAAACAATAGACGTTTTTTTAGTGAACTAAATTATGCTAACATGATTACAACTACGTAAATTTTTGCGCAGAAAATTATAAAAATTTGTTGACATGCGTATGTAATTTTCATATAATTTTGTGCGCAAACGTATAAAATTATGAACTATGTTAACATAGACTTTTTTGGCGAGGAACTTGGTTATTTTTGGTTGCGAGTTTTTGTATTCTCGCGATCTTGGTTGTAACTTTTCGTAACCATTTTTCCTACCTGTGTTATGAAGGGCTAAAAATGTTTGTAACGGTTTTTAAAAAATTCTTAACGTGAGTGACTCACTGGGCTCGTACGTTATTCTTTGTTCTGCTTTAACTGTAGAAAAGTAATCTAAAATAAATTTAGTCACAATTTCAAGCATTTTTTAAAAACCAAGCAAAACACAGATTTTTTTCTCTGTGTTTATAAAATTCAAATATTTAAAAAAGAAAATGGAAACTAAACTTGGTCGCAACCACATTTTGGCGAACATTGGTTGCAACCTGAGTTGTAACTTGTATTAACCAAAAAAAATAACCAGGTTGCTCGCCAAAAAAAGGTCTCATATGGCGTTTTTAAAAATAGTGTCCTGAACAGAACATTTTACGTCATAGCTACTCAGAATTATTCATGTTCTATGTTTTATACAAAACCGAGTAAGTTTGCAAAGATACTTTACAACCCTGTTCTGAACAGAACACTATTTTTAAAAACGCCTAATGTTTGACACTGCTGACATTTAAACAAAAACTTTAAAATTATCTCGATTTCGATTGTGATGACTTTATATAAATGAACCAAAATAAAACTGACTTGAAAAGTCTGTGCTGATTAATTAGTCTTAATCATGTTTAGCGGTAATTTTCGAATACAGCTACAGTTAGTGATCGATATGAGAGTTGTCGCATGTAATGTAAATTCTTAAATTGTCATTTTATTTTTTTTGAAAAAGGCACTAGTATCGGTTTCAAGAATATTGCAAGTAAAATCGCAAACGAACTGAAGCTCTGACTATTTGACGAAGAGTACGGCGACCAACAGTCGCAATCGCATTGGTCCCGCTCTACCGGTTCGTCTGTTGTTCATACGACCACCAGTCATGTACAGTACTATAATTCACGGCATAGGCGAGAAGTTCAATAATTTCGTTCCATAGATTTGAGCAGTGGCCAGCATCGTGTGTGCCCGTCATTGTTTCCACCCTATTATCCCACTTGTGTCCATTTCAAATCTCACTTTATATTCTATAGCAGTCAGTTAAAGATACAAATTTTATGACTATTTTTAATTTGTCTAATTTTAAAATAACTATATTGTAAGTTTTCTTTCGTTGTCTGTTTTTGAATAGTTGTCCGATTTCGAAGCAAATAACACATCCGTTGTTTTGTAGATTCTTAAAATGAACAAATAACAAGAAGAACGATCGGAACAGATCTTTTTATGTCTTTTTCAAGTTTAAAGTGAAGAGAAAATCGCTGATTTTGAGGAAATTCGAGTACTTTTTGAGGTGAAGAACGTGGCCAAAGAAAGTTATCTGTTTATTATTTCATCTCTTTTAAACATTGTAAAATTGAATTTAATATAGAAACACAGGCTGTTATAAAATTTGTTTTATTTATTCTTTTTGTGTGCCTTCAAGATGAATTATTTTGTAATTCGACGTCTCTACGACCCTTCTACAGTTGAAATTTTTTTCGTTGTAACTTAATAAATTCAAAAATAATTCTTTGGAAAAATATATCGGTGAAGATTCAACCCTTTTTGTGATTACATGACGATATGGAAAAAATTACTAATTATTGTTGGTTGTTAAAGTTAAGTGTAGATTTAAGAACCGTGTAAGGCTAAAATTTAGGAAAATTTTAAAAGAAACAATATTTGCACACACCGTAGAAAATTGCACTCCTAAAATAAGTACTTTTTTCTTATTTTAAGTATTTCGTTTTTAACAGTGTAGTAATAGGTAATTTCAACCGGGACGTAAGTGTTCAGAAAGGTCCAATAGTTGCACAGAATAAGAATTCC